>OU342429.1:5433429-5620929 GCA_910589575.2 Carcina quercana
TTTCACCAAAATGGTAATAACACTTTTTGATACTAAAAATCAAGGTCTTCTGAATTCCAATGGTAAAAGCATGTTTTTCTTATCCTGTTATAATAGACTACTATTTTATGCCGCGACTTCGTTTGTAGGGTTCCGTACCCAGTGGGAAAAAACCTTGACCCTATTACTAACTCAGTGCGTGTTGCCAGTGATGACATACGGAACCGAAACGTGGTATTTTACTGTGGGCCGAATAAACAAGCTCAAAGTCACTCAGCGAGCAATGGAACGAGCTATGCTCGGAATTTCTCTACGTGATAAGGTCCGGAATGAGGAAATCCGTAGACGAACGAAGGTCACCGACATAGCTCGACGAGTCAGTGAGCTGAAGTGGCAATGGGCAGGCCACATCGCTCGAAGAACCGATAACCGGTGGGGAGTAAAGGTTCTCGAGTGGCGACCACGTACCGGGAAACGTCTACCAGGACGTCCCCCTACTAGATGGACCGACGACCTGGTTAGAGTCGCGGGGAGTCGCTGGATGCAGATGGCTCGGGACCGGTCGATGTGGCGTACCATGAGGGAGGCCTATGTCCAGCAGTGGACGTTTCCCGGCTGATGATGATGATTACTAAGACTTGACTATATCTCATGAACCGTTATAGTTTGACAGTTGAAATTTTCACAGATGATGTATTTCTGTTGCCGCTATAACAACAAATTATAAAAACCAGAATAAAATAAATATTTACGTTGGCTGCCATGCAACAAATGTGATTTTTTTAGACGTGCGATGCATCATACTTCTAGCGCCATCTAGTGTCGTACTCGTCTACTACTGCTACTGCAAAACTAAATTGATAACGAATATCGAAGCGCATTCATTAGAGGATTGTTCTGTACGGAACCCTTCGTTCGCGAGTCCGAATCGCATTTGGCCAATTTCTACTATGTGCCGTTGAGGCGATAAGTTACAAAGGAACTTACATTCGATAATTATTTGATATCAACTTGCATCATAAAACTTTAATAATATGAAATCAACCCAACTCCGTATCATTCTACTAATTACTTTACTATTACTTTATCCTATCCTACTAATATTATAAGTGTGAAAGTTTGGATGTTTAGAGGTTTGGATGTTTGTGACGCTTTCACGGAAAAACTACTGAATGGATTTGAATGAAACTTTACAATAATATAGCTTATACATCAGAATAACATATAGGCTATAATTTATAAAGACATATTGTGTAAATTGTACAAAATCACACTTATAATATTACTGGGATTACATGGGCAATTTGGGCATAACAAAAACGCGTTGCCTAGCAACCGACCATAGAATATGTAATTCGTATATACAAACTTTCGCGTTTATAATATTAGTGTGAAGACTATTTGAATGTACTACGTCAGATATTGAAATTTCTTTTGTTTCTTTAAACTATTAGCCTACGTAACAGAATAAACACTATTTTGTACCTTATGCTGTGTAATGTTTGAACAAGTAGAATACATCCTGAAGTACACGCGGACAAAGTCGCGGGCGGAAGCTAGTTTAAAATAATTTTTAAATAAATTTAATCGTCAGCCTCAGAATAATTCAGACCTATTCATACTTTTTAATGCGTTCCTGAGTTTGTATGTTTGTCCTTCCTTTAGGTCGTAATTGAGAGTCAGAACGACATAAATATTTGTATAGGGATAGTTGAAAAGTCGGAAAAGGACATAGGGTACTTTTTATCACGATCCGACGTATAGTTCCCGTGGGATAATTCTTGAAGTCCCCGTGTACGAAGTCGAATTCCAAAGCTAATACACGTTAAAGCGTATAAAATATGCTTTAAATAACAGTCACTAATCTTATCTGATGTAGCCACAGCGCAGGTTTTCACCTACCTTTCTGTCTTACAGAGCTATGCTGCATCATCGCCCCCGAAGCCGTCGTCTGCGCCCGCGCACACTACGCTGCAGCGCTCAGTGCGGGGCGCGGCGGGCAGCGGGGCGCCGGCGCGGGTCATCCCTCGGTTCTACTTCCCCCGCGGCCGGCCGCCTCCTGCTCACCAGCAAGACCATGCGATACACAAAGTGCAGTCTGCCTTCGCTACGTTCCCTAATAGTCAAGTAAGTGGATTTTTTTTATATTAACGTAGACTGCAGCTTGATTCTATTTTATAATATATATATACTTACTCGTAAGTGTAAGTACTTACAGTTGTATATCTTACTATCGCCGTTATATTACCTTATTTACCTCGCAAACCAACAAACAATGTTGCAAAAGATTATAACTCTTTATGGACCAACACATAAAAAACAAATGCAAAAATTTTTCTGGCAGTAACGACTAAAGTTTACTTTAACACACAAAAAAGCTACTAGAATATATTGTCATAATCACAAATGGCTAGTCCTTCTACAACCTGAATACGATCGACTTATAAATAAAATAGACTGTTATCATAAAACCTAGTCTGGACGAGACAGCGATTGCAATGTGTATATAACTGCAACTCGTATATAAAGTACTAGGTAACGTGTCAATAAAAGGAAACTTGGAGTTCCTATACTGTGTTATTTCTACAGAAATCGAAATAAACTAAGAATAGAAAGCGAGTTACCCGCAAGAAGCAATGTAGTTCATTGACCCTTATAAATTTCTATCAAATGAACAACTGATGATTATTGATCTGATTTGACGAACAGTAGTCCTAAGACAGGAAGAAAATTGTAGCAAAAGTTACAACAACTACTAGCTACGAAGAAAAACAAAGGTACATTTTTCTAAAAGTATTCGCCCGTGACAAATATGATCAATAAATCAGCGTGGTCCAGAATACCATTCGCCATTTCAATAAGCTCTCGAAAAAAACAATCAGGGTTTGGGCGGGCTCCAAATGCGGCCATATCATTCTGGGGGACGAATTGGAAATGAAGGTCAGACGGGGTGGGTATGTAAGTACGTACTTGCTAATAATGTTGAAGAATTTCTCATATTCGAACGATTTGGACGTTCAAGAATCTCGTATCAGTTATGTAATCGAATAAATGAGATTGAGCGACAAAAATCGTCTCGTAAACCCTTCAGCGTAATGCCTACGTTGCGTAGTCCTAAATTGCTTGAAATAAAATAGAATTGGTTTCAAATTTATGTAATGTCAATCTTCGTTGCTGTATTTTCCCGAATATAAGCTTCGAGCGTGAAAATTATGTCTATTTCATAGTTGGCGATTGCTCTTTTATTTTTCAGAGACATTGCCCATTCTTTGAGACGATTCATGAACGCATGCAGAAAACAAATTTAAAATGACATAGTTTTAATCTATCATAAACTATGTTATAATATTACGATTGTACATTTCAGTTACCGACAAATATAGGTTTATTAGGCATTATTCGAGCATTCTAGAACCATCTATAAGACTTAAAATGTTTTTGGTTTCATATTATTAGAATACATTTGAAGCTCTCTAGTTAGCGGTGCAGGCGCGGCTTGAAATATACCGTGTCTATTGTTATTCCGAAAATTTCCATTTGAGACGAAGGATTTAGTACCTACGAGTATTTCTTCCATTGCATAACGAGCTAAGAAATTGAAAGGATCCCGTTATCTTTAATAGGGTTTATCTGTCTAGACCTCACCGATTTATGGGAGTGATCTCTCAACCCGAAATGAAGCGCGCGGTTTTTACTCGGACTCACTCCATTGCGATATGGAATATCACCGCCTTCCGAGCCTAGTGGCTCATACTACCGGTACTTATATAGTTGCTGGGAGCAATAGTACTCGTTTTGGTACCTTTATAGTGGCTAGCATGCTATCAAATTCTGTAAAACATTAGTGCAAATTATAGCACTGCTGTATTATGTAATTTACTAAGGTCGAGGATCATCTTACGGCCTAATCGAATGAAATTAAGCCCAAGTGAGAATAAAACAATTAAATTATTGCTCTCCGTTAAAATTCCACTGCTTTTGGTTTGTAAACATTACTTCGTACGTTAACGGAAAAAATTATCATAACACGCTATATGAATATCTGTAACGTAAATTTGCTGAAGGTATATAACTAAGCCAAAGTAAATATACGAACTCGTAAATTGAGAACTCTCAAGATCCAAGAGAGATCAGTGTTATACGCAAAAATAGATTTAATAGCATTGGAACTAGGTACGCGAATTTATAGAAGAGACTACTCGCGTACCTTATACAGAAAGCAGAAACGCGAAAAAACGACAGCTAATAATAGCTTTTGAAAATACCACATTTTATGTAATCATTTTTAGGGTTCCTTACCTTAAAAGGAAAAAAGGAACCCTTATAGGATCACTTTGTTGTCCGTCTGTCTGTCAAGACCCTTTTTCTCAGGAGCAAATATGATTTTATTATGTTAGTTATTCTATTTTGTACGGAGCCTTCGGTGCGGGAGTCTGACTCACACTTGACCGGTTTTTATAGAAGTTAGAATGGGTATGGTAAGTCCTTAAGAGGTAGACATATGTCATCGCTGACTTTTTGTAGACCTGCATAAGATAAACCATCCCACCATAAATTATGTTATATCTCAAACGCATTAGGCATCGTTTTCGATGAACGCTCCCAGACGGATTGATTTTTTCCGACATCTCTAACAATTATCGTCATATTTTAATCAAATTACACAAACCCTTAATGAATTATACACTGAAATCTTCCTCAATAATAATTCTGTAGATAGATGGAAACCGTAGGAATATCCGTTCAGTAGTTTTTGATATTATCGCGTACAGACAGACAGACGCGGCGAGGGACTTTATATTATAATATGTTCTGATTGATATGAATTTTTCAATCAACAAGCTTCGGCTCTTGTCTTGTGTTTGTTTGTGAATATAGAAGTAGAGGTAATGCCGTGATACCGGCGTCGCATGTCGAAACTGTTACACATTATAACGTGGCGTCGATCTTTGTAGCAGCCTCAACCGTGGAGTGGCCGCATCAGTTTGGCATCTTTCCAGCTCCAGAGCGATAACAGTGCAACGGACTCGCCCTGTTGGAAATTATGGGTGACTGTACTGTACAGATGTTATCAAACTTTGTATACTTAAATTCAAACGTAATATATTCAGTTCAGTACAGTTCAGTTAAAATTAAGAAGAAGAAAAACCGGTCAAGTGGAAGTAAACGTAAAAACGCAATTTTTTCTGTGCCATAATTAAAACATCCTGGTTTTCAGATTTATTCCTACGGTTGTGTATGTATTATTATTTATGCCAGAAATAAAGGTTCCATATTATATTAGAAGTCTTAATATAGGTTAATCCTACTTAATATTATAAGTGTGAAAGTTTGTATGTTTGGATGTTTAGATGTTTGTGACGCTTTCACGGAAAAACTACTGCATGGATTTGAATGAAACTTTACAATAATATAGCTTATACATCAGAATAACATATAGGCTATAATTTATAAAGACATATTGTGTAAATTGTCCAAAATCACACTTATAATATTAGTGGGATTACATGGGCAATTTCGGCATAACAAAAACGCGTTGCCTAGCAACCGACCATAGAATATGTAAATTCGTATATACAAACTTTCGCGTTTATAATATTGGTGTGAAGACTATTTGAATGTACTACGTCAGGTATAGAAATTTCTTTTGTTTCTTTAAATTATTAGACTACGTAACAGAATAAACACTATTTTGTACCTTATGCTGTATAATAATTTGTCATAAACGTCACCTGTCAAATAACAAAACCAAAACAAAACTAGCAAATTGGCAAAAAAAGAAGGCACTTGACCGGTTTCTTATCATATGGATAGTTGAAGTGCTGGAAGGAGATAGATGCCTTCTATGCCTATCGAACAAGTAGAATAAATCCTGAAGTACACGCGGACAAAGTCGCGGGCGGAAGCTAGTAATGTATAAATAATTAAGCACAGCAAGTTGGTGCGTATCATCATCATCGTATCAGATCGACCGCAAACGAGATATACTGATATTTATAAACATATGTTCAGACAACTCTAGAGTGGGCAAACTTTAAAGTTGTCGGATTTTTCCTAATCTACACTATATCATAAAGAATTTTTCTGAACATGAACGAATAGTGCTGGAAATCATGCACAGTAATAACTTTATCATGAGGGAGGATTTCTGTCGGAAGGGCGTGGTGTACCGTCGCTTCAGAGGGAGGATAGAAACCAACACCACCAGCGGCACCAACGTGCAATAGTAAATAAATGTGTAGTATATTATTGTAGTGTGTTACAGTTTATTTTATTGTATTGTATATATACTTAATGGGTCTTCGTTACCTGAAATAAATGAATAATAATAATTTCGGTGAAAATATGATGCAATAGTCAAAGATCTATAAATAGAGGATGAACGAGCCTATATCATACTCAGCCAACGTCTAAAACCGTAACTAGTCTAGCCGAAACTAAACTAGAGCCGGCGCCAAACATGTATTACTCACACGTTATAAAATCTTTTATAAGCTAGAATTGGCAAAGTGGATTCATGACCTTAAATTTAGCCAACTGGGATTGTCCAATTTCCAAAACCTATCCTGAACTACATTATCATTTTCAAATATTGCATGCACCCGTAGAGAAGATAAGGAGTCATAGTAACCTTGTTTAAAGTAAAATAATTTAACACAATATATATTAATTATACATATTAACGTATAGTTACGTAAATGCTTACTTCTTAAGACGACGTATGACTCCCAAATACCTAATCGTAAACCACATACGAGTATGCAAGACTGTGACAGCACTTTATCCGTTCTCACTGTGGAAGTAGTAAACATGCTGCCCGGAGTAAATAACATAAGCGGAAAAACACAAATAGTGATTTTATACAAGAAAATGTTTTCGTGTAGGAGAAAACCATTCAAGTATTTATTAGGTTCTGAGTTTACCTTCAAATTAGTATAAAAAGTAGTCATAAATCTATTTATAGTGCGGTTATGTGACGAAAAAACTGTTTTAGAAAAGGTGATTTCAAACATTACAGCTATCGAGAAAAATTACACCGATTATGTTTTAGTTCTATTATTTACTCGATAAACCCCTATAGTTTTCATTGTCCGAATTTAATACGTGCAGTTTCTGTTAAAGCTTAGAAATCACATACCAAGTTACTCTTACAGTCCTAGCGCCACCCGTTTAAACCCGCTGCGAAAATTAAATACTGAGACTGTAGTTTCTTTGACTTTGATTGTCAAACTTTGGTATTTTTTTGGCTTCGGGGATCCACTTCATTTAAATAATGGATACGATACCAATATGCCTATGTATTTCTCAAGCTAGGCATAAAATCTGATTGAAGTATCTGTAACCGGACAACTGCACATCGCCGCGCTATGGCCGCGCTATTTTATTTCACTTTTGTTCCATTCATCTCACAAATAATAAATGAATGGATTGCTACAATTACGCGATTTATTAATAGATAGTATCGTTCAAGTCGATTGTACAACAACCATTATGTGTATGAAGCGGTCGTAGATAATTACTGTATAGATAGAGCAATAAAGATAAGCTCTTGGACCAATTCTAACTATAAACGACCGTAGCACATTGTTTTGTTGTAGGGATATTCGTGTGGTTGTTAACTTTATGATTTTAGATTCATCATCAACAGTCTATATATGACCCCACTGCAGGGGCTCAGGCCTACTCTCCTACAGAGAGTATATGCCTTAGTCCACCATGCGGACCCAGTGCGGATTGGTAGACTCTTTGAATTTATTCTCAGGAGTGTGCAGGTTTCCTTACGATGTTTTCCTCCACCGAAAAGCCAATTGTAATGATTTTTATCATTCATACATAAATTCCAAATAACAAATTGGAACTCATTGGTACGAGCCAGGATCAAATCCAGACCTCGATTGTTCAAGGACTGACGCTCTACCCAACTGCCTTAAAAGCTGGTGGTGTTAACGAAACCCCTCATGAAAAGTCCGCACTTGACCTGCATCTCACCTGATGGTAAGTAACGATAAGGTCGTTGGATGGCAAGCGCGCTCAACCAGAAGCCCCAACCTGAGACGCTAGCTATGTTACATTTAATAGCGTAATACAACACTGCTGTTTGGCGGCAGACATTGTAACATGGTGGAAGCTAGCCAGGCAGACATACATACAACCAAAAATTAAAACACCAAAAATTAAACTGAAAAAAAAACCGTATTAAAATAATAAAACATTTGTTGTATTATAAAAATTTAAAAGCCAATGTCAGAATCAAACATTCCTTATATGGATAAACGAGTTGAATAAAGGTGACCGAAACGCAATCAGATAAGATTTTCAAAACAATGCGAACATCTTTTAATAAGACAAACACTGGACTAAAGAATTTTATTATTTAACATAATAACATCCAAATTGTCTGCTTCTACTAACAAATGTTTTAACGCGAGTTAAAATTCAAAACACGAATGAATATTTTGAATATGGCGGAAAGAGCAGAAATAATTAAACGAATTAAATAATTATAATTGGATATCACGGCTATTGTACAAAACTAGTAACGTCTGTAGGTCAGTCTTTGCGGAGGACGTGGGATAATTCTCACGGCGGTGTTACAAAACAAGTGAATAATGCAAATTGCGTCCTCACACTTAGGTACAGCCATTGTTCCGAGCACACAATCAGGAAACCAGCAGATAATCATTATTTGAAGTTTTTTATCGACTTGTTACGTTCTAGAGATTTGTTTACGCTACAGACGCTATTTATAGGAAATTAATGGTAATTGGAAAAATTTGGCTTTTCTGCAATACACACAGTATTCACGCGGAGAATCAAGGTTCAATCAGATCGTCATTGAATGTATACGACTAACTCTAATTTGAGATTGGCACGAAATTGTCCGACCAAATTGCAAATGTTACCTACGCCCGACAAATATGTCGAGATCTGTGAAGCATTTCCAGTGAAGTTTCGGTCTGACTTGCAATGTCAGTCAATTTATCTTGTCATACAAATATATGCCGTCAGTATAAATGCATTATGAACTATGCTACAATTCAATGTGATATCGAACCTGCACTATACAAATAGGTATCATGAAACAAATATGTCCGCCGAACCACAGATTACTTAATGCCGAACACGCAGTAGCGGGTCCAGGGCAATCCAGGGCCTCCGGAATTAAAATTTAGGGGGGCTATATCCTCTGACAGATATTGTAGCCCAGTGATCAAACAAATGTTTGGGAACGATCGCGTGAAGGTAACTAAATGCGGCGCTTTGATGTTCTTTCTGCTTAAAATATTTTATTTAACTTACCATTTTCAACCGACTTCAAAAAAGGAGGAGGTTCTCAATTCCACGCGTATATTTTTTTGTACGTGTGTTACGCGATAACTCCGACAATAGTGAACCGATTTTGATAAAAATAAATGTGGTGTTTCTTTCTTTCTTATAATTCCTAATTTTATTTTTCCATCTTCTTTCTTTTAGCAATGCCAAAGTATACCCTTGACATTTATTCTGAGTCCGGATCTTTTTTAATCACGAATAACAATATAGCTGTCTAGTTTATTTGAATGTTGTTCCTTTGTATTGAATTGAATTTCTTTCTTAACAATGGGGCACCTCTCTAACATATACAGTGATATGTGCTCTCTATAACCTAATACTTGTATTTATAAAGACTTGTAACAACAAGGATTACTAAAATGTTTTTTTCGCATTGTTTGAAACGACATATTTCTATATATTTTAACTATAGGAGCCGAATTAAAATATGGTTGGTGTAAGACAACATTTGGCAGCTTTATATATGCCAGATTTTAGGGGCCCCTCCTAGCCTCCCCAGTTCGGCCCGTGCGAGCCGAACCCACTCGCGCTACCGTCGTTCGTTCGCGACCTCTTTCTGCATCCATCACATTTAGGTCAATCGCTGTAAGCTATTTGCTAGGCGGATAGTTTCATGTTAGCAACGTCAAGAATGTGTGTGTTTAGGATTTTATATTCATATGACTTTGCAAATAATGATCAATGCTTTTCTCTTAAAATTTGTTTGTTAATTAAATCCTTAATAGTAAGCATACATCCGTTTGATTCAGAGACAACTTCTAAATACATATAAATATTTTATTGAACATATTGGGGTTAAGTGGTAGACCGACCGTACACCCTAGGTGGAAGGACGACTTACGTGGGGTAGCCGGAAGTGAATTGATAAAGAGCGTGGAGAACCGAGTTCAATGACGCACTTTGAGAGAGGCCTATGTCCAGCAGTAGCCTGCCACAGGCTGTAGATGGTGAAATTTGAATCGGGAAAGGTCTAAACATGGTCCTGTCCTAAAATTTGACAGTTCTATATACATAACATTTTCTAGATCGATATTATTATAGTATCAGTTAGTATCGACATGTAAGAGAGCATTTCAGGGATTTACCTCGGGAAATTTCATCGATTTATTTTTAAGTAAATAAAAAGATTCCACGCTACGCCACGATACATCCGTATCCGTGATACAAACCAGAATCATTTAAGTCAGCGCTTCCTAAAATTATTTGTACTTTGACGCCCTTGAGAATTTGCCAGTTTTTGACGACGCCCCTCAATCCCGACCCGCACGCACTCACCCTCCGGGCCAAAAATACCCACTAGTTTAATACTAGCCTAATAACCGGTTATCACAAAAACTCTCTATTTGGACCTTCATAATTACTATTAGAAAATAATAACAAAAGCGTACAAATGGATATATATATATTTATTTTACTATTATCTGAATGCTAATGAGAGGGGTGTGTTTGCTTTTCTGAGCATAGCTTCTCAAAACTTCTCATCGACATACGACGCCCCTGGGACATTGTTGCGACGCCCAGTTTGGGAAGCCCTGATTTTAGTAATAGATACTCATTGATCAAACAAACAAGCAAGATATATTATGCTCCCTTTTCTTTCTGATTGGATGATGTTGATTTTATAGGTTTGAGCTCCCTGTTTAAAGTTGACACTGAGCCTTTTTTTCTATTAAATTCAAGAAAATAATAAAAGAAGTGTTTTCTCCGTTTCTGTAAATTCTCTAAATCTGTGGTAATATTAAAACTTTCAAATGTCGAGCTAGTAAATCGAAGTTTTTGTATGAAGGTTTCACTGCGTACTTCAGCTCTAATATCTAAATATACTTTTACTATGAATTACTATAAAATTCCGTTCTAAAGATAAAACATTGCGATTACAAAACTTATTTTAATAGTATCTAAGAAAATATCACTACTTTGTTTGAATAACCCACCACGCCATTTGACTAAAGTCAATTTTTCTATAGTAAATTGTATGTAAATGCATAAAATACGTATAGAAACAAAAGTATGTGCTTTTCTATGTTCTCATCATATATTGAATCAATTCGAACTCTAGATCAGAATCTAGGTCAGCCCCAATACATGGCTGGAAGACCAACTGATATCTAAAAGATATCTCCTTGATTGAACGGAGGCGGCTATCGGATTATTTTATAAGCTAGTCAGTGTGCAGACCACGCCTTCTAATGAAAGTGCTCCTACACTAAGGGTATTTTTTTTACTTGGTCGGTTTCCGCACTCAGCCATGTATTGGCCATTGTGCGTCATTAAAATTTTAAACTTTCTTACGCATATACAGCTAATAATATGAGCATTGGATGTCAAAATGCTTGTTACGCCGTAACATTTTATTTCCAAAACTTTTAGTTTTTCGTGTTTTCCCAGTAGTACCGATGAAGTTGTCTCACGACTCAACTGTTGGGAATACTCGACTGTGGGGATTTTTTTCTTCCAAAACCCTGACTAACTGAGCTTCTGCGAAGAAAATTCACAGCAGTCCTGTAGCGCGACTTCTTCAACGGAACTAATGGGAATAAACACAGTTCTTTCCCATTATCCGTGATATCTTAAGAGGGTATGCTGGTGTCAAAGCGCCCATACAAACGTAGTCCAGTCATATTTTGAGTATTAAGCTATGAAAATCTATGAAATTTTCAAGACACAATCTAGAAACAAATATCTGTGTCGGTGGTGAGTCAGATTTTCGTTTAAATATATACTTCCAGAGTTACAGGGCGTCAAAGAATTGTATTTTACGGTAGTAAAAAGCCCCAACTTTGACCCTGATTTACAAGAGTATGAATCAATTTAGAACAATTTGGAAAAACCACCGACATCTGAAAGTTCATTAGTATACTGTATTAAAAAAATGGTTACATAATATACTGTACCCTTCAAATGATCCCTGGACTACGAAACATCCAAATAACGGGTGGATAACTTCGCGTAGTGTATGCTGTCTCACCGTACGCGTTCGGGTAGGATAGGGCTCGGATAGGGACAGCTACAAAACAATGCAACCTTGAACGCGGCCACGTGCTCTAAACAGACAATCCTCTTAAGTTTTGTACGTATATTTTTTTCCTGGACAAGTCATTTAATTTTATTTCCACCAAGATATGTTCTAAATGCTAGAATGCCAGGTGCGATTGTACGTTTTGGGCGATCACATTTTATTATTTTCTTCATGAAATGGTTTCAATTCAACATTGACGTTGAAACGTCCGTTACCTCCTAATTAAGCAAACTTCAAAGTAAAAACATAATTATCTCTATTGTAAAAACATCGTTTTCGACTACCTAAACAAACCGATCTCATTCAATCCTGTTATTTATCTTTCTGAAGGCACTTCTAGGAATGGAATGTGGGAATGATCATTACAAGCGGCCACATGTTCCTCTATTTAATACATTTTAGTCTTAAATTTAGACATCTTGAACCACAACTGTCTGTCTATATTTAGTCTGAAAGAAATCGTTCCTTCGCGTTTAGCGTAAGCTGCAGGGATAAACCTACCTTTATCAAAATAATCACGTGAGCAAAACGGTTCTAAAATCGATTTACTATTAGCATTCTCTGATTTGGGCTAACCTTTTTTTTTGTATGAAAACTTTACACTTTATTAAACACAAGACTTTACTCTTTAAAAAACATTATTAAAAACTAATCTATGAAACCGGATCGATTACCCGGCTCAAACGTACCCATGACACTGGCAGCGTTGCCCCGCTGAATGGCCAGGGAGATTGGCTTTTTTTAAAGTGATCTGCCGCCGTCTAAGGGAAAAGGGTTGCGATCCCCGCTCCGGATCGTACCTGGCTCAACGTATCTCCCTGGCCTATTTCGCCTGAAATAACATTAGCAAGAATCATTTTACTTTCTAGTATGTTTTAATACAAACAAAAGCTATATAGCATTGGAATTTGATTGACACTAATAGTAGGAATTGCGCTTACACAAAAGTGTCTACTGGTTACCATAATCGTGCTATTTACAATGTAATAAGCGGTAGTTTTATATAGCATATGTTTGTATTTGGGGTCGTAACTAACCAAACGTATGAAATAGTTGTATTCTTGGAGTAATATCGTTTCGAAAACGTAGTCAAACGTACATGACAGATGAAAAGGGATAAACGGAAACTGGAGTGATTTGAACTACGGAAAATAAAAACTTGTGGCATGCCATGTACAAACGACAAAGTCCACGTGACGTCACAGTGGTCCAGTGGCCAGATAGATGATGGCGGCGCGTCTCGCTCCGGCGGAGCGCGTCGGTAACAAAACGACTGCACTCGACGAGACACTCCGCTGCGTGTGTGGCCAGCACGGTCAGCGCAAAACTTACATGACTTTCATTCGATATTTTAATAGAAAAGTATCATCATACTAATATTACTAGTGGCTGTCTTATATGTGATCTGTAGACCTCGCGTCACGGTCTATTTTTGCACAGCTTAAAACTGAATAAATCTTCATGGCACACCATAAAAATCTACGAATGTTTCGTCAATATTCCCCAACCTTACGCCGCTGATCCCTTGAAGTTTATGCGTTTATAAGGGTAGCAAGCAATACAGTTTTATTACATTTTTTAATACGTTTTGAAATGGTTGAAATATGATTTATTTTATTTTATATTGCGTTTACCACCCCTGTTCCCGGCATTTTTTAAAAATTCGAACAACTTAATAAAAACGACAAA
Organism: Carcina quercana; assembly: GCA_910589575.2. Taxonomy (NCBI): domain Eukaryota; kingdom Metazoa; phylum Arthropoda; class Insecta; order Lepidoptera; family Depressariidae; genus Carcina; species Carcina quercana. Next base: position 5,447,450 of record OU342429.1, read on the forward strand.
GAAGTTTTATGTAATTTACGAACCTGTTCAAAAGATTTCAGCAGAATCGGTTCAATAATGCGACCTGTAGATGAGAATAGCCGGTCATCCGCCGGACATCCGGAGCATGACATACGTACGAAAGCATTTTTGCCCAAGATGAAACGGACACGCTCGCATCAATAAATACGAATGTTGTTCTTTGCCTGTTGCAACCGAAAAGGCACAATCGTTATGAATATGTAGCATGCACAATGCACATATCCTAAGGATATTAAATGGTTTCCGAGGGATAATTTCTGAACACGAATGTTAGCAATCAATTTATTGCCTATTTGTTTACTTAAGGACCACTGAGGTCAGTATTAATGAGTCGTCAGTCATCAGTCATCAACAGCCTATATACGTCCCCACTGGAGGGGCTCAGGCCTACTCTCCTACAGAGAGTGTATGGGCCATAGTCCACCACGCGGGCCCAGTGCGGATCGGCGGACTTCAATGTGCCTGTTCAAGACTGCAGGTTTCCTCACGATGTTTTCCTTCACCGTTAAGCAATCGGATAATGTACTTGAATTGAAAAACAACTCATAGGTACACGGCTGGATTCGAACCCGGTACCCTCAGATTGAGAGTCCACGCCTTATCCACTGCGCCACCGACGCTTGAGTCACCGACGATGAGTCGTCAAATCAAGAATAATTCGAATTAGAAATATATCTAATATATCTTTGGGAGTTGTCTTTTTTAGTAAGCTTGGGGTCTTTTCACTATTCATCGACTATCCTAAGACAACCACAACACAATTAATTTCTTAGTGACCAAGAGCTATTACTGCAAGATAGAGAATTCGTCGTGTAGGCTAGCTACTACTGGTCTTAGCAAAAATAATGCAACGGAGTTTTTCACACGTTCTATTTGTTCTCAAGCTTACTCTCCCATTACTAAGTGGCGTGAAAGTTACATTTTGAGTGATCTAATAACATAGAAGTAACACGACGATCTCAACAGTAATGTAAATATTACTGAAGTTACGAGTATACAGTACAACACTGTGTGCGGGCGACCGTCGCGGCTCGGAGTGGCGTGGCGACGGCAACATGGCTCTGATAAAATATGTCCTTTGCATTAACCCACACTCTAACCTTCGATTAATATGCCGAGAGGATGATAATAACTGGGCTATCGTAAAAGGAAGCTTTATGTCTTTATCTACATACGTGAGAGGTTGCTAGCGAGAGAGGCTACTCGTATATATCTGTTCAAATTTATGTAGAAGAGGTCTAGCGGTAAGTCTCTGGTCTAACGATTATTTAATACCTGCCGTTAAACGGAAGTTTTCCTGTTGTCCTTTGTCCTGATTGCGATATTTTATTCCATCATTATCATAGAAAAACTACCTCGATAATTCTCCCCAAGCCTAATCCCGTTTCTGAATCGAGTTCGGCTACATAAACCTAAGACATTGGCGTATGTACTAGTATTGACGGAAGCAACTGCCAGCAGGCAGGCTCTGCAGGCCTCTAACTTGCCTTAACGACTGCTGTTGAGGCCAAAAACCAGGATCAACAGCTTTTAAAAAGCACAGAAGCGCTCAATTAGAAGAACCGATGTGCAAAAATCGCTATGAACCCGAAGCCCAGAAGATATTTGGTTTTATTACTGTCATAATCACTCTGTAGCTCTGTAGTATCTTCAGCAGTGGACTTCTTTTTAACCGACTTAAAAAAAAGGAGGAGGTTATCAATTCGACAGGTATGTTTATTTATTTAATGTTTGTTACCTCAGAACTTTTGACTAAGTGAACCGATTTGGATGATTCTTTTCTTATTTGAAAGGTGGTGCTTCCCGTGTAATTCCCATTTCAATTAGGTCCAGTTCTGACAACGGCATCCATGAGAAAACTATATAAATCTTAAATTTTCCTTAGTAAAAGTAGACTTTTAGGACAAATGAAGTCGGTTTACAGTTCTTTTTAACGCATTTACTTGTGGTAATAATTTTTTTGTCACTTGGAGAATAAGTTTAAAATAATTACGTAGTATGTACAGTGATTTATATACCCACTTACAATGCTGTTGGTACGTCAACATTCAATAAAATATTGAAGCTGTCTCGCATATATAGCTCATATTTCAACTAAGAAATCACTAAATCAAACTCCAATATGTTTGGAATTTATATCTATTCGTATTTAGGCGTCAATCCATCATCGTAATGAGACTAGTGGCTGCCACTTACGCGATAGAGGTTGTTCTAAACACGTTTTGGAAGCATCAAGGCAGCAAGTCATCTTGCTAAAAGAGAACAGCTTGATAACGATGACGCTGCTGACGTGGTCACAAGCTGTTCTAATTCTAGCACAAGCAATATATAAACATATAATATAACGCGTTCATAAAGAACTAAAAATAGACTTCAATTGCCTTAAAAATGTTCACCCTTAGAGGTAGGATGATCTAGGCTCATATTTGGTTTTTGTTCCTTTTCTCAAAAAGCACTCGATATATTTCGATAAAATTTATATGGAACAACTTATGAAGTATGCTCTACCAAACAAAAAAGAATCATCAAAATCGGTTCACAATAGGCGGAGTTATCGTGTAACATACATACAGTTGAATTGAGAACTTCTTCCATTTTTGAAGTCGGTATATTGCTTCTCAAGTAATGTTCTTCTGTAGTGTTCCATTCGTCCACCACTCATTTAGAAACCAGAAACTTAGAGGTATACAATTATGATTGTTAATGATTTTGAATGTAAATACCTTTTTGTTATCGTCAGTCAAAACTCGTATTTATGTTATTCAGTTCCTTAACTTTATGAAGGATTGATAAGAAAACAGCTTTATGTATAGATAACAAGAAAAATAAAACTTAAGTATGCCAAAAAATAAAATACAAAACTGTGGACAATGAAGTGTTTGAACTAGTCTAGAAGAAACGTGTATCTTATAATATTTTTGAAATTGTAAGTTACGTCAAATCATAATTCATATACGTACTAACGTTACGATCCTTCTTAACAATATATTTACAGATATTCTGTGACGTCACTATCAAACAACAGCTTTCTAGGTGTTGTAGGAATGGCGTAAGAAACTGCAGCTCAACTCTCATTTTTCTCGATTGCGACCATTGCCATGGCAACACGGGTGTAGCGGCGATATTTAAACACGGCTACAACACCATCGGGACCAAATCCGGGTTCCCCTGTTCCCCATAAGCCGGTCCCGGGGTCGACGACCGCCCTAACTAGGTCAGACCGACTTGACGGGACAGGCCTATTTATACCACGCGCGATGGACGCACGGCTAGGATTGACAAGCCCCTTGCCTCGGACGTGGCTTCTAATAAATAACTATTGTATTTTTTTCACGTTGTTGCATACCTCAATTTAATTTATTTTATTTTTAATTCTATTTTATTGTTTCAGAAGACCAACAGCTAATATAAGTATAACATAACAACTAGTTGCTAGAAAGCCAATTACAGGTCTTCGCTAATAAACAATAGAATTTTTTTTAAAGATGAGTTTTTTCTTCTAACAGCGCTAGTAACTTCTACACAATGTAACAATATGATATATAGTTAAGATATATAAAAATAACTCGTCTTGTCGAAAAACGCTTGACTCATTAGTCGCCTTACTAATGCACAGCTAGTGTTGAAAAGATCTAAATCTAATGCTTTGCTTTAAAAACAAGATTTGATTAGAGCGCTGAATCTAAGATGTAACTCTTCAAGGCCAGAGTCGAGAGTTTCTAGATACGAGTAAACTCCTATAAAGCATACCATCCTCAATCATGACATTGTTGAATCAATAAATACGTAAACAGTATTATCGCGTCTATAGTCAAACTCAATCCCATTTATGAAATATATATAGACTTTTAATCATGTGACAACAATAGACTTTCATTTCTTTGGTTATTGTGTGTTTGTATCCTACTAATATTATAAGTGTGAAAGTTTGGATGTTTGGATGTTTAGATGTTTGGATGTTTGTGACGCTTTCACGGAAAAACTACTGAATGTATTTGAATGAAACTTTACAATAATATAGCTTATACATCAGAATAACATATAGGCTATAATTTATAAATACATATTGTGTAAATTGAACAAAATCACACTTATAAAATTAGTGGGATTACATGGGCAATTTTGGCATAACAAAAACGCGTTGCCTAGCAACCGACCATAGAATATGTAATTCGTATATACAAACTTTCGCGTTTATAATATCAGTGTGAAGACTTTTTGAATGTACTACGTCAGATATTGAAATTTCTTTTGTTTCTTTAAACTATTAGCCTACGTAACAGAATAAACACTATTTTGTACCTTATGCTGGAAATGGAGATAGATGCATTCTATGCCTATCGAACAAGTAGAATAAATCCTGAAGTACACGCGGACAAAGTCGCGGGCGGAAGCTAGTATATTATATATAGCGTTTATATATTGTAAATATGCAATAAATAAAGATATAGGGAAAACTGAATAAGATAAACACTGTCGTAACTTGTTAAAGTTAATGTCCAAATAATATTTTCTGTCACAGCTGATTATCGCAGCTATTGTTAATGCGGCTTGCCAATCTTTTTTTACCCATTTGATAAATTTTATCCCTTAGTCGTCTTTTACGACACCTGCGTCTATCGAGTGTCTATTATAAAGTTAAAACCACACGGCGTAGCAGCTCATTTCTCTGAAACAGTATATCGGCCTTCAACTTACTACGTACCTAAAATTTGGATCACAGATGGCTTTTACGATATAAGTAAACTCGAAATTTTAGAAATTGATGTTTGTAATAAAACTCGTTTATCGGTTTTGTATAATGGGTTTCTTTTAATTGCACCAGGTAAGAAAATATTTGTTTTATATAGGAAAAGGCTGTGAAATGTAGCTGCTTTACTCTATGGCTGAGGGTTACTTTCGTAAAGTACCCAAAAATACAACATAAAGTTGTAACTTGGAAGCTGATTATAATTTTTATAATTATTAGTATAGTTTTTATATATCTAGGTATACCTATGTATAAAACAAAAACAGGCGGACCAGAATTTTTAGGACGTAACATCAGCAGCAGCCAGTCAGTAAACGTTCACGCATAGGTCCTTTAAAAGGTCTTATTAGTTTTAAAAATGAATGATCAAAGTTCAGAACGTAAGTACCTACTAACTTTCAAAAAAAATCTCTGCAAAAATATACATACAAATAGGGTTTTCTCCTGTTTAAACAATATCACGTGAGACATTACAGTAAATCATTTAAATTATTCAGTCAAAAAGACGCACATCCCACGGAGTGATTTATACCGCACGTTTAATACACGCACCCGCAACGTCCACGGCCCACAGATATAACACAGAATAATATAGTATAATAATATAATACAGAATCACCACTGACGATAAAATGCCCCCATCTGGTTGAAGCAGAATAAGTTCGTTACAATCCAATTTAAATGGAACACCGACCGATGGGAAAATGAAGAATTTTTGCTTTAAAAAATAACGAAACCATCCTGAAATATGTACAAAACTTCACCCTAGTTCAATAGTAATAAAATATGTAAATAAAAAAAATCGAGATGATAATAAAGGTTATTGGCACTCTGATTTATTGTCGCCAGACGCTAGCCTTCCGTGGAGGCTGTATGATTCCTACGCTTTTTTATATATAAATATTGTTGATAAGTTTTTAATTCAAAAACATTATATACGTACAAAATAAGCGACGCGTAACTAAATAATTAAAATGACCTAAAAGCATAATTTTTAATATTTAAATATAAATAAACCATAGTGACAAATTGCCAAATTATGCTATACACAACAATAAATAATAATAATGTCCAAAAATAGACACCAAAAATATATTATCTTGTACATAATTGAAATTAGTTGGGCATGTCTGACCCAGCTAGACTGCCTGCGGATAAGCTTTTCGAGGCTCGAGTAAGTGTTTTCTAAGTGCGTTATGAAATCTGTAGACAGATTGATTTTCGTAGTTACTGCATCGCACGTGGCAGCGGTAAATCAACGTTGAGGAAGAGTGGAACATCTGCACATTACTGTAGTCTGTGCTTCTATTTGTACTATACCGCCGCGCTGTCCGCTTAGAGAACCAGAGAAAGTAACTGTTACTCGGTAAACATTTCTGATATCCACGTACGAGCGAGCGAGGCTCATATGTAGTAAATAATCATGTTCCTATGAAGCCGGCCGAGCTATGAACTGCGAATAATGGCGAATAAAGGAGGAGGCGGTTGTAAAACGTAATAGGAATCCAGAAATTGTGCTCTTTGGAGAGGCTGAATGTCTATAAAGTTTAGTTTTGACAAAACAAACAGGATATTCTTGATATTACTTGTCCGAGGGTGTTTGATGTACTATATCGTAATCTGTGTAATCTCGGCTTTAAAATATAAGACCACCCCATGTCATTCCACTGGTGTCTTAAGGTGGTCCTATGAGCAAGACATCACCAAATCTCCATATATTTTTGATACTATGAGGTTTGTAGACGTATCTTTGAAGGAACAGAAACCGATATACCGATACACGATTCATAATTTAATACTTCACTCGATACAATTAAATCCCCAAACAACCTCCAAAATAAAACTTTACAAAACTACATTGAAAATTAATCATAAGTTAAAATTTGACAGCATTAGAATTTCTGTCTTAAAGTGTCCCTTATGACTCGTCGAGCTATATCGGTGACTTTAGTTCGTCTACGAGTTTCCTTATTCCGGAGTTTATCACGTAAATAAATTCGGAACCTAGCTCGTTGAGTGACTGTGAGCCTGTTTATTCGACCAACAGTAAAGGACCACGTTTCGTTTCCGTATGTCATCACTGGCAACACGCATCGATTAAAGGCTTTTGTCTTTCACATAACATGTATAACGCAGAAACGGTTTAATGGTACTCAGACATTTACTACCAGATATGGGCATTATGGTGATGTTTTATATTTGGATTACATTAGCATTACAACAGACTAACAAAGATATACATACATAGCTAAAGTAGCTATTCCGTCAATTTGTAATGTCAATAGGTCTATAGTCGCTTGTTTCTTCTAGCATTCCAATATTTATCTTAGATGTTTTAGAAGATTTTTGGAAGTCAAGCGTTCCCTTATTTATAATGCACACTGGCAAGACATGGAATACTCTGCACCCTTAGTATGAGTAACGAAACTTCTGGGAAGAAAATTCCCAGCAGTCCAGTCGCGGGACAATTTCAACGGAACTAATGGGAATACACAAAGTTACATTTGTCAGGGGACTTCCGGGGTGAACAGTCTGAACAAGCATATGACATCATTAACATCCTCGTAACAAATCTGTCATTTCACATTCTCACCAACATTGAGGTGAGTGAGAGTCAGGTAAATAACAATTAACAAAAAGCATTAGTGCCGGCACCGCATCATTGCATGTCGCTTCCCAACCGACGATTATCGCACGGCACGTGTGGGACTTAGACTAAACGAAACATGTTGACCAACAGAAGCTTAAGCCTGACGTCAAAATTGAATACATTCACTCCGTTGACTAGATCCACAAAACATAGTTAAACGATGTGAAAGAGCAAAAGAATTAAAATTCTTTTCTTAAGCATTAGTAGATGCAGAACCAAAAAATAGTTATTTTTAAGTTCGCTTCTACATTCAAATGCATGCGAAAATATGAAATGCACTACCGATTTCCGTATTCCACGAAAACTACAACTTGGAAATCTTAAACGTAGGTAAATAGGCACTTTCTAGGTCAATGCATAACATCGTCGAACTCATCGTCACTTAACATTAGGTGAGATTGAGAATTGGTCTATTTTATAGTTAAGTCAATAAATATAGTTCTTTGGAATAGTTGACTAAAAGTAAGAGCAGACTGCTCTTTACTTGCCGGGTTTTACATATTTTTACTTTGAATTTCTCCTCGTTTGACTTTAAAAATTTAGACGAAAAAGGTCCCTAAAAAGTGGTTGGTTCTTCTAAAAAAAAGAAGAACAGATTACGAAGACTAGTTTGTGGTTCACGTTGACTTTGAGTTCTGACGTCACAAACAAGTAAACAGTTCCAAAATGACAAAAAATATACACTCTCTCTGACGTCACAACACATCACTTTTCATTGAGTCTGAGGATATGCCAGGTGACCCATATTCCGTTATAACGGAAGTCGGGACGTCGATGGCTCAAGGGACGCCGGGCCCCACGCACATCGATGGTGTTACATTTCGTATGGAAAACCGCCTCTGCAACTTGATATGACGACAATGGGTTTCTGTACGCCATTATACCTGGGAGAATATAAGTAGGAAATGGGAAGTACAGTTGTCTTGATTTTTGTTATCTTATTTATGTATATAATTACTTAGCACGCAGATATTTGGTTCGGCTTGTACGGCAGAGGCTTGCGAGGCGTATGATTACGTTTCAAATGTGACTGTAAGTCATATTCCCTTGTCGCTTTTGTCGTGCATTAGATTCGCCACGAATTCCAGACAAACTTGCTGTATGCATGCATAAAAATTACACTGACTAAACCAGTCGTAGACACATACATTTTTTGCGATCGATATTCTGCTCTTTTACTGTCGAGTGTTATGCGATTTCTATCATATCATATTTAAATTATCGAGTTCTCAAGTGGAGAACCGGGAAACGTCTACCGAGCCGTCCCCCACTAGGTGCACCGACGACCTGGTTAAAATCGCGGGGAGTCGCGGGATGCAGGTGTCTCGGGACCGGTCAATGTGGACCATGAAGGAGGCCTATGTCCAGCAGTGGACGTTTCCTGGCTGATAATGAAAATAATTAAATTTTGAAAAGTGCGAATCTGTATAAAATGTGCTTGTACGAATGTAACCTCCGTTTTCTTTGATTACATGTAACTCAAGATATCAAAACTACAGTCGAAAATACACAAATGAAGAACTTTTGTAGGATTATACGGTCTATTAATGGTAGCACGGGAAATCCTTTTGTAGCTATTTAATAATTTTAACATTTAAGTTAGGTTCACTCCAGTACTAAAATATGTATCCACTTTTGAACCATGTCACATTCACCCGTTCTAGGTCCTATGCAGTGTGTTGATGGAAATGTCAGTTAAAGATGAATGTGATATGGTTCAAAAGTTGATACATATTTTTGCACTCGAGTGTACGGTACACTGTCTTCTTTGGTTCAGAGAACCAGAGTGTTGCCAGGAAAGTATATAAGAATACTATCCTGTTGGGTTGCCAACAATCTTAACGAAACAAATCGTTATAGAATATTTCTTTTTGGAGATTATAACATGTAAGTAAGTCAGTACTGACACCGAAGTCTCAAGCAGTGCGTCTTTGTCCACAGGTCCCCCGGGAGAGCTTCAAGCACATAGTGAAGGCCTGCGAGTGTCCCCTCTACTGGAAGATGCCTCTCTTCCTATGTACACAGCAGAGTCTACACGCGCCCGTGGACGGACATAAGTTTATAGATTTCTGGAGAGAGTAAGTTAATTCTTATTGTTTACTAGCTTTTACTATAATCAGGGTCCAAATAACTATATTTGAGGCTTTCTAACATCAGTAAATTGACATAAGACAAAATAAGATAAATATACAGTCTATTTCGCGTCAAAATGAAGAAAATTTTGTCATTTGTGTTAACAATTTCCGGAAAAAAAGCTTGTCTTTAAACTGCGTTACTTAAACTACATGACAAGAAACAAGCATTTCAATTGTCAAAAACCGGGGTGCTGTTACAAGATGTGCAAACCGTGCAAATGTCTGCTGTCTCTTTCTAACGAAATGCCGTCTGTAAAATGACGAGCATCCAGTATTGAGTGAATTGTTCAACTTGAAATAATCTATGTAGAGGTACTAGTGCCTGTATTATATATCTTTGGCTTTTTTCCTGCGAATTCATCTGCGAGGAGCAACATTTTGATCGGGATAAAAAGAGTAGCCTGTGTCCTTTTGCGACACTTCAACTATCTCTACGAAAAAAATTCAAGTCTCTCTGACTCTCCGTTACGACGCAAATGAAGGAGAAACAAACAAACTCACTTTTGCATTTATAATATTAGTGGATGGATTATGGATTCGGGATTTTTGTCCTTATAGTCTATGCCAATTTCGTTGGACTAAATTCTAACGTGTGGCCGTCTATTTTTGTGAGTGATTTATTAACCGCTATTATGGTATACATAAAACTGAAATCATCAACATAGGTATTTCAATATTCTCAAGATACCAGCTAGTTCTCACAGGGAAGCGAGTTACAAGACCCCCATGGGAAACAGGCCAACGACCGGGTAACGGACACGGGACATCGCTTTTCAGCAGTGGAATTATTTAGAAATATTGTTTTCGAGCAAGAGGTATGCTGAAGGCAGTCAGGCCAAGAAGGCAAATAATCGTTTATCGAGCGAATAACCTGACACTATCATTAGTTCGATTAGTACATCGTTAGACATGCAAAAAATAATAAAGACACAAATACTTCCATTTACTTATCGATCTTATCGTTATTCTCGTACTCAGAAATGCTAGGGCTGACAACATTTCTAGTCACCTAGGCGGCAAGGGTCAATATCGAATGACGTCAGCAAAGACACGCTCTAGCCGTAAGGATGTACGGATGTTTATCCTGTGAATGTACCCCGTGAAAAATTCGTAAATAAACCTTTGTATCAGAGAAAGACACGAAACATGCATACTTCCACATTGTTAAAATGTTTGTAAGATTTTTTGAGATTTTTCATGTTCCAGATTTTTGACGTTGTGTTCATAACAACATCGATGGGAAAAGGTTAACTATGTATAGCAAGTTGCGCTCACATAAGCACAAACCCGTATTTACTTTCCGAGATCGTATCTCGAGATCGAGAATAGTTTTTTTATGATTTCCCAATGAACTACTTAAACCTAACCTAACCTGTTGCTACAATCTCTTTAATGTTAAAGAAGTAACACGGAATCCGTGTTTGTTCCAGGATGACGACCCAGTGTCACGACCAGGCCTCCCGCTTCGTGTACATCCTGACTCGGGGCAAGAGCACCACCCTGGCGCCCGAGGACTTCGTGCCGCTCGTACAAGACGTCGTGGACACGCATCCTGGACTATCCTTCCTCAAGGAGGCCACCGAGTTCCACTCTAGATATGTGCATACTGTAAGTACTTCTTAAAGTGTCTCCTACTTATGAATATTGGCAGTTATGCCTTACTTATATAGGTTTATTTCCTCATGATTTACTTATAACCTAACAAGTAACTATTGGCAGCTACATCTTCTTGTAGTATTTGTCCAGGAGGCTCTCCTGAACCCTGGGCTTCAATAAAGAACACAGCTATTAGGTAACTACTTAAAAGCGTCCTCGATTACGCGGGGCGCTCCTCTCTCTCGATCCCCTCTGTCACGGTACCCCCGCTGCCCTGTACCGCGTGGGCGAGGATTCATTTAATCGGGTAGTCATGCCATTTAAAACCAAAGATAATTTGTATTGCGCAGAGTATACATAGGTACAAACGACTGCTACAAACCATAGACTGTAAAAGACATCATACACGTTACTCGTAACAACCATCAACCGTATACGAGTATTAGGCTTCCCATATTTTCTACTTCTAACGTCTTTACATCTATAAATATGGTTTTACTTTTAGAAACAAAGAGATTAAGTATGTTCTGTGTTTTCTACAGAACTACATGTGCAGAAAATATCTTGTCATAAGGATAAACAAAATTATCTTGAACAAACTAAAACATAATTTATCCTACCTTAAAGATAACATTTACCTATTCACGTCTAGACTAATATTTAAGGACTTGTTGCCTAGTATTGGAGTTGCTAAAGCTTTAGAAATACAAGTTTGTTTGTGTATTTTTGGTAGTATTCCTTAAGTAACTTAGGTATATTAAAATATTTGAACCTTTTTATTACTGCACTAAAAAAATGTTAGGACATTCCCCAAGCTGGGGAAAGTCTCACTCTCAGTTGTTGTTTTTCGAGGGGGAAATCTTTAAAGATACCCGACTCCTTAGGAGAGAAGCCGGGTTATGTAGAATTTCCATCCACTAAAACCCCCTCGGTGGTCATCCTCGGCGCAAGTCGAGGAGCCCTGGGAACTCCAGCGGAACACACCAGTGCTCCTCTCGCGCTTTGCATTTAGCCCACCCCTTGGCCAGTCGGCCACTACATCTCAGCAGCTCCAGGCTGCAGCGGGACGGGACCACGCCGTACTACCGCTGCCTTCCAGTGGTTGCCGGTTCACACCGATAGGGCACACTGAGGATCGAGCCCGGGACTTTCAGGCAATTGCGCCACGGAGGCCGTTAGCAAAAATCCATAAGAAGAAAAGTCTAAGCAACAAAAAGTTTGAGACAGCAAACCTATAAAGGCGCTTATTTTTGTGTATTGTGCTGCCAGACTTTACCTACTCGTACATCGTAGACGTAACCACAAAAAAAACCAACTTACGAATTATAAAACTAAAACAGATGTTTCTCTGTACATTAATATTTTGAAGCAGGGTTAAGCTTATGATCAGATTAAAAATTATAAAATGTTCAATCTCACTATAATATTTTTTGACAGGCGACGATAAAACATGTCTGAAATCCGCGCAGATAAAGATGCGGGCAAAAGCTAGTTCATAATAAAACTATATACATCACCTCAATTTCTAAACATCGCTACCAGTAGGTAATAGATCGCCTGAGGGACCACACGAAACACGAGTTCCTGCCAAACATCCAATTCCTTTTTCCAGGTAGTCCGCTGGAATGTTTTATTGTGTGAACCGTCCAATTCGTTTTTTCCAGGTAATCGCTAGGATATTTTACTGTGTGAACCGATCGTGGTCTGGAAGAATATCGGCGCCAGAGCTTAGGAGGTCAAACCTGCTTCAAGTCATACAGCTGCTCGAAGATGAGGAGGATATCAATCAAGTTACGCAATATTTTAGGTACGTAAACATGTGAACTTTCCTCCTTTGGGAATATTCGGGAAATGGTAAATGTATCAAAAGTAGAAAGGCTATTTGGCCGATATTACGGGAATATAAGGAAACTGGTAGTGTTTTATATTCATATCCTTTTTTGACAGTTCTTGGCTTCCCCTGAGAAATACCGTTAGATGGAGTGACCTCTTTATTAAATATCGTGCATTGTTGCTAACATGAAGGTAATTTTAAAATTTAAAATTGATTTTTACTGTGCCGCCCGCCTTACAATAAATTATTTATTTTGTTCTGAAAAGCTCAAAACCAATGCAGTCGCGCCGAGGGGAGGTATGGTTTGAGAAGCGGACAAGGATTGTCTTTTTATTTCGAATGTGCGCGTGTGACGCAAAATTGGATCTTCTAGGCACTGCTAGCATGGTTTGATGCGTACTCCATTTAGGGCGGACGATAATTTTCTTAACCATAATGGTTGCTAACTACAGCTGAACAAACAAGTCTCGTCCATGGATTATACTTTTAGGGCTCTTCTTTTCTTTATCATCAGCAGTCGCAAGTATTCTACTGCATAGATGCTTCTCTCATATTATCTATTCTATGCTTCGATATCTGGATCGAGACTTAATATATGTTTCACATTTCTAAGCTTATTGATTATCATTGCAGCTACGAACATTTCTACGTGATCTACTGCAAGTTTTGGGAGCTGGACAGGGACCACGACCTATTCATCGACAAACACGATTTGGCGAGGCACAATGACCACGGTTAGTGAATCACATCTCCTATAGAATGTTAAATGATACTATTAAATGAACTATTTCTGATGATTAAACAAAGACTCGGTCTAATACTAAACAATTTACTAACATCCTTAATAATAATAAAAAGTATTTATTGTGCAAATTCTTAGCCTTAGTAACATCGCTACATATTTAAATGTGTATTAACATATTAAGTTTAATGTAAATATATAACAATCACTGGTTACAGTAACATATGTATTAATAAATTTACCGAAACCAATATTTGTGAACTTTCATGAATTCTTCTATTGTGCAGTAGATTTTTTTTAAATGAAGAGGGATCTTTTGTTTGGTACAGAAGATGAAATCTTCTAATTGATGCCTGAGAAAGTAGTTGTTTCAATAAAGTACAGGGTCATAATATTGCAAATCGGAATGATTTCACATTCAGTATTATTTGGTACTATTTTACTTCAAATTTACGCCTTTCCTAAAGTAGCTGTAGGTACGCTGATGACGTATAGAATAAGATCTGATTTTATTTGAAGTATATGGCGAATAATGTTAATTTCCAATACGTAACTGTTGTACCTCTAAAACGCAGAACCTGAACTGAATTTGACAATATTTTATAGTATCGTGCATTTTAAAAACAACATGTTAAGAACGAAGTGTCCTAGGATGTTCATTTGCGTGGTAATCAATTTTATACTAAAGAACAAACAAAAATAGTACGTGTTACTGTTGCCTTCTTGATAATCCTCTTAAGACAGTAGCGACACCAGCAACTATCTTACAAGGCTACTGAAGCCCTAAAAGTAATTATATAAGTCATCCAACTTTAATAGAATTACAACACTAGCTTTGTTAAATATAAGAAAATAGAGAAAACATCTATCCATTTCATTTTCAAAATAACGATAATTGCATACGATACTTATTGATAGTCAAAACAAAGATTATTGCTTTTCTTAGATTTCTTTTCTTAGACCCAAACTTTATTTGGCTAACTAAAAAGTACGAAAAGTTTTGAGAACGCAAAATATAAAATACAAAGTGCCTCACCATTCTCATACAAAATTCATCTTACTCGTGTACTTTTGAAGCAATGAAGAGCGGCACTCCCATCATTCAAGATTCATTACTCAAAAGTATGTGTAAGTATAAGTATTGTGAAGCAGCTGCGTTCAACTTTAATCAAAGCAATTGCTTTCTTCCACTCATTCACAAAGCATTACTCTGTGATCACGCAGTTGCGCAAGATTCCGCTCCAGAACCAACTGTAATTATGACCTAAGAGAGAATGCAGGGGTCGTTTCGTTCAATGGTACAGGCTACTGACCATTGCGTAATTTACGATTTCTGATTGGTAGGTACAATTTTTTAAAGGCATGTGTGAACCTAATTATCATTTCCTTTTCAATTGGTCACTTATTATTTAATCATAAATAATACCTATTTATCGATTTCCATACAAAGAAATGTCAGAACCACGATTAACTTTTATCCATCATATTTTTCATTTATTTACTAAAGTGCGTTGGTTCAGGTACTTCCACCTTTAAAACATGAGTATTTCCCACAGACGAAACGAACGGTCTATGCGGGGATTATCCATATTCACCGGGACTGGTAAACTCCATGACGTGGGCTGGTAATTATATTATACTCGATTATTGACGTTTTCGGTCTTTTTCAATCGTGCACATAAATGAAATAGACCTATTCTTTGCCGGGAATAAAACGACTCTTTCATCCAAGACTTAAATTAAGTGATAATTGTAATATTTCAGCACTGTCAAGCCGCATGATCGAGAGAGTGCTGTCAGGGTGCGTCACGAGGGGAAACCAGAACCGACTCACGCCTGACGGAGAGCCTCGTATGTCCTACACGGAGTTTGTTTGGTTCCTGCTGGCTGAAGAAGACAAGACACACCCCACTGCCATAGAATATTGGTTCAGGTAATTCATATATTGACCTTCTATTGTATTTACCCGGTACTTGATATCTTGGTGTCCTCGTACACTTCGAATAAGTATAAAATATCAAAGTCATGTAAATAAATACCTAATATTTATTCGCTTTCCATTTTGGTGGCTTATGAAACTTCTAAATGAGATAAAGTTACTAACTCACTTGTAGAACTGCGTTTATTCTGTATTATTTGTTGATTAGTCTATTGCTGTGATGTAGTTAAAGTACGTAAAGAATTTAACGTTTTCTTTATTCACTAAATTATTTTGCAAAAACACGTGTTAAATGAATGGACAATTTATTTAAAATTTAAAAAGTGATAAACTCGTTAACGGGGAAATTTTGAGCTGCATGAATTATATGGTTTTTTGGTGACTGAATCTTATCAGAAATATATGAAAAATAGTTTAAAGTTTTAAGTGAGAGTGTAATAAATTTATTTGTGGATTTTTTTATTTAAAAACATATTATAATTAATTGTACAAATATATTATTATAATTAAGGAATTGATTTACAATAGCGCGACAAGTCAACAGTTACTCCACTG
Organism: Carcina quercana; assembly: GCA_910589575.2. Taxonomy (NCBI): domain Eukaryota; kingdom Metazoa; phylum Arthropoda; class Insecta; order Lepidoptera; family Depressariidae; genus Carcina; species Carcina quercana. The sequence continues at coordinate 5,463,672 of OU342429.1, forward strand.
TCAAATCAACCATCTGTAGTTAACACAAACTTGAAAATACTGCGATGGTTCAGTGACCCAAAGTGGATCATGAAACTTTAAAATTTAGCTATAAAATGTAGCTATACCACAGAATACTTAATAGTATCTATACTTACATTTTAGGAAACTGTTGGCAATGTAATAGCGTGTAACGTACTATGAAATTGCAAACGTAATACCCATGTCAAAAGTTTCAGATACATGCAGATACTATTTCTAGTTTTGTCTGTTGTAATACTGGAACTTTAGTACTTCGCATGCACAAAAGCTTTCGAGAAAGTTCTACCTTGCCCGATCACGTAATCATCCATTATTCAAGCAGCTACTGTCTAAATTGCATGCAGGTAGGGTTTGCATTTTGGATTTTGAAGCGTGATGAAGTTTCAGTCGTATTCATATCTTTTTAGCATCTAAAGTTCGAGGATCGTGGTCAATTCTATACCAAATACTAATGCTCCGGCCACATCACGTTGCCGTGACGTGAAATAGTGACTTGGATAATACATATCATGACGACGACGTATGCGTACGATTCATCCTCAAACAGTTGGTAGTAGGTTTGCACTAATTGAGTTTTGCGGCCATCTTTGTCTTGCTACCGCCCCTATTTGAAATACAGCCCTGAAAAAAATTTAATTCAGTAAAACTTAAACTAAAGTAGAAGTGTATTTTCGTCTTAACATTTGTTCCTATCTCGAGCAACTATTATTATGAATTTTGAAAAGGTTATTTAATCTAACTACATTGTGATCATAAGAGGGATCAATCGTTTTGTGGCCGAAAAAATAATGCAAAGATAGATTATAGGAGCATCATAAGCTGACAAAAATCAACTGCTGAGCATTGAAAGGAAAGGTCCTGAGCCACTTGCAAATTGCATCAACTACTCTCCGCAACCGTTATCAGGTTGGCATTTTATCTGGGAAGTTAGGTTACCCCCGCTACATATTTTCAGTATCGATAATTTGTATTTTTGGACTAGACTTAATTTTTGTAAAAAAATATATAGTTATATATTAATTTTTCAGTTAATATTAACAACCCGTTCTGTAGGTAAATGTTTTTGAGGCTGAATGGTCATTATACGTAGACCGTAGACTTTTTAAAAGTTATAAATGCTTAAAACGTGATCATTAGACTTGTGCGTGCTCGTTCACTGAGCGGATCGCTCCGTACTAGTACAATTGCTCAAATGTACTAGTTCAGACTTTTAGTACAACTAGTACAGTAGTACACGGAAACTCTTTAATAGTATGGCTTGTTCCCGGTCCCGACAGTTCATGCTCCGGTTGTTTGCGATCTTCAGAAGGAAGGACCGACAGGCATGCAAGTAATAAGTACTATCGTACACTGGAATGAGCTCATATCATTAAATCTGTGCCGAGTGGGGGAGCTCTCAAGATGAACGGTTGATTATTGATCAATACCAAAATCATATTACTTACTACTGACTAGTGGTGTCTCTATAACATCGATCTCGACGAGATGTGCATTTTTAGAGTTCCGTAGCCAAATTGCAAAAAAACGGAACCCGGAAACGGATTCATAATGTCTGTCTGTCCGTCCGTATGTCACAGACACTTTTCTCCGAAACTATAAGGACTATACTGTTGAAACTTGGTAAGTAGATGTATTCTGTGAACTGAATTAAGATTTTCAGAAAAATATTAGAAAAAACCCTAAATTTTTAGGGTTTCCCATACTTAAAGCTGAAACTCAAAATAAATGATGTGCATTACCATGCAAACTTCCACCGAAAATTGGACTCGCCCATGAAGGGTTCCGTAGCAGTAAGTAACATAATATAAAAGTTCTTCTATTTCGTTGTATTTGAGTTGATTGAATAATTCTCTTATTTTAGAAGTAACATTGGGGCACACATTTTTCGTTCCGTTTTTTTGACATTTGGCAGCGGAACCCTAAAAAGTCATATCTTGGAAACTACTGACCGGTAGACTAGACTTTGCTAATTTCATAGATCTCATCGATCTGCCTGTCGAATCACGTTTTGTAAAGAAGTAAAAATCTGAAAACTCGTCATCTCGCTTACTCCCGTGTTTAAGAACGAAACCTTTCACTCACGCGAGCCGTGAGACTGCGTGACACGTTCGGTCAACTTCGGTCTTGGTCGCTTCGGCTCGGCTGGCGGCTGGTTGACGTTTCGTTCGGACGCTCGCTCGCTCTCCGCTCGGATGTCCGAGTGTACTAAATGTACTAAGAGCAGAAAATTTAAGGAATAGTTCGCTCTAGTACAGTATTGGGAATTAGGTCTTTTTAGTTCTTAGTACATGTACTACACAAGACTAGTGATCATAATTTTTGAAATAACTTGCGAATCAAGGTGTCAGCGATACTTTGAGAATTTGTATTGGATGTATATCGCTCAAGTCTATTTATGAAATCTGTCCGAAAAGTCTAGTAGTATAATGGTCTGTCCCAATTATAATACGAGATTGGTGTGCAATAAAAATATGTTTACATTGCAGGTGTATGGACGTGGATGGTGATGGATTCATCTCCATGTACGAGCTAGAGTTCTTCTATGAGGAACAAATGCAGAGGATGGAAGCTATAGGTATAGAAACGCTGCCCTTCAACGACTGTTTGTGTCAGGTTTGTATTCAGAGCAAACATTTTAAAACATTTTAATGCAATGTGTACAACTAATCAGTTGAATCGGAACAAAATAACTAACGCGTTCAAAAAGACACATGTGGTAGCACTCTTACCCATGTTCGTAGTTTGAGTATACTTTGGCCACTTCACTTTGTACTGCTTTGTTCGGTATATAGGTAGTAATTTCCTTACACTTCTACCCAGATGTTAGACATGGTGCATCCAGCGGTAGAAGGGAAGATCTCTCTGACGGACCTGAAGAGGTGCAAGCTGACGCCGATCTTCTTCGACACGTTCTTCAACCTGGAGAAGTACCTCGACCACGAGCAGCGGGACCCGTTTGCCACGCAGCGCGATTCAGACTCAGAAGTAAGACACTTGACTTAATTTATTACTATTATCTTCTCGGAACTGCTACTCAATAGCTTGCTATTGTCAGCTTTTTATTGAACTCAGACACCTAAGGCCAAAACAGTGAATTCTATGCGGTATACAAATAGAACTTCGAATTACGAGTATAAAGCTATCGTTCACATTGAAAAAATCTTTAATTTTGAAGTTTGAAGAAAGAAAGCTGAAGTAGGTTACACGTACGGTGGAACTCTGAGCCGTTTTAGAATATTATTTTGATGAATTATTCGTTTTAATTTCAGATGTCGGAATGGGATAGGTTCGCAGCTGAAGAATACGAGTTACTTGTAGCGGAGGAGGGCGGCAGCGACGCGCAGGACCAAATGTAAGCACTGCACATGTCTAATGCACTTTCTCGTGAATCTTATTATTGTCATAATAACATATTCTTTCCTATCGCAAACAGGGAATTGTATAAGCTAATGAAAGAGTCAGAGAAACGAAAACATATGACTCGGTACTATGAGTTGTGCAGAACTAAGGGGCAGAACGGATTCAAATTGTACAAATGATTTTGACAGTATTTGGTAAAGTAAATCCCATGTCGGTTAGAATGAGCCTTGAGCCCTAGTCCAGCACTAGATGAATGTTTAGCGTACATCGAGCATTTTGAAGCATTTGAAGACAGCACAGTGTATTCATGGCAAGCAATTCATGGCAATAGGACCTGCACAAACCAAATAATTATACTTAATGTGAAATGTAGTATAATATGTTCTGAATGCAACAATAATTACACGTTTTTGACCTATCGAATCGATCCACACGTACCTAATCCGAAAAGAAAAATTAACCGTCATTAGACCTTTCATCATTCTGTAACAAATATAAAATGAATATATACATATTTCTACCTCCTGTTACATATTACCCAATCACCGTTCAATATTTTGTTTAGTGCTTATTTATTTATGTATATGTCATGTACTTTATAATTTATTGTGTATTTATAAATATTTCTTTCATCAGGGAGGAAGACAGAACTGGCTTTGATAGGGTAAGAATGTGTTGGTGACTTGCAGTGTATGTTATGGTGTACTTTGGCCGCATTTACGATGTTGAAACAAACTGTATAACTACAGAACACGAATGCTTGAGATTATGAGCTTGCGTGGAACTCTTGAACTGCGAAGAAATTTTGCTCTTCGTCCATTTATCGCTTTTAAGTGTGAGCATTTGCACATAAATCTTAAACGACACTGTCACTACTGTCTTCAGCAATCGGTTACTTACGAGACATTTGATCCATCGACTTTGACCTTTGCTGTTCATTGCGCTTGGAAATTATTGTCTGCCTTACTGATGAAAATACGAGTATTCTCATGTAAATAATTTGTACAACCTTCCCCGTATCCCACACAAAAATATTTGAAAGCTTTTGTTTGTAATTAATAATGAAATTGGCATTAGGCATGGAGCAAAACTAACAAAAACCAGTCGGTTCACTTGCATTCAGTACATATAATGTATATTCATTATATTTACTCGTATTGTCAAGAAACGCATTCCTTGGGTTGATGTTCCTGTTGTCATTTTTCAGCTCGTACGATGAGACAGATGAAGATTGCTTATCACCAAATCTAGATGACGTCAATGCTGAAATTATTGAAGATTCGAGTGTGGAGGAGTCGACGGTGAGCGAGGGCGTGCCGGGAGGTGTGGCCGCCCGCCTCAGGGAGCAGGCGGCAGCCAGCTCGCGAGCCCACACCGTCTCCACCTCCGCGCCGGGCTACGTCAACCTCAGCTCCATATACTCCATCGGCGGCAACGAGAGGTGGGCGCAACAGAATCAAATCGCACCAGCAGCATCACCCATCAAAAACGGGTTCCCCGAAAAAAGGGGCCCAGAGAAACCCGTTCCTCCCGAGAAACCAGTAAGTTTATTGATGGTCAACGGGAAAACGGACAATCGATACGCGGGTTTCGGAGGCAACAACAGCTTTCTGTACTCGCATTTACTCGGCTCGAGCGGGGCGCGAGCTAAAGATCCACCTTCGTACACCGCCGCGACAAGCGGGGCGCTCTTCGATAAATCCGGAGAGAAGGTGACGTCTCCTGTCAAAGCATCGCCTGTTAGGTCCCCAGTGACGAGTCCTGTGAACGGCGTGAACAAGATATCGGATAACTACGAGAGGGCGGTGGCGGAGCGGCTCAGTCCCCAGAGGGAAATATCTAGGATAAACAGGAGCAGTCTGTTCAGTAAAGTGAACACTGGAGTGGTGTCTAGCAAGGTGAGGAAGAGCTCCCGCAGCCAGGAGGAGGAGGACGAGGACTACGCCCGCGACAGTGACGAGTGCTCCATATAGACCCCGCCGGCCACGTGACATTGTCGCGCGCAATGATACCAACACAATAACATTGAACACCAAAGATCACAACCGTGCTATACAAACAAAAAACTGTTCTATCGGCTACAGTTTTAAATTTAGATTTCGAATCATTGTTACGTTGTGTTTAACAGAGAAATATTTTTACAACGTATCCTAGCGGTCGATACGTGCCTTGTGACTGTGTAGACGACGTTCCACTTTGAACATTAGCTGTTGAGTGGACCCGACCAGTGAACTTTAGAGAGAACTTTGTTTAAAATCATCGCATAGACTAGTTTCGGCATTTTACTTGTATTGTATTTATTTAACAGACTTTTGTACCAGTGTTTTGTTTACGTCTCAAATTAAGCATATCGATTTGTAGTTTGTTTTCATGGAGTTGTAGTTGTCTATATAATTGAGACTGAGTGGCGAATAAATCATACGGAGAGTAAGGCTAATATATTTATGAGTTAAAACGAGTGTTATATATTCGATTTAATAGTTTCACATATTTACCTTATTTCCTTTTTTTAGATTTTTCGAATAGAATGCTATATATAAATGAATATAAATTGTCGCCACACAGCCTTAATAAAGCTGTAAAATAAACGACTATAAGAATCTCTACACACTCACTAATCCGTCATCAAAACAATCATTCATATCATCGTTCCATCCACTAAAAATTCACTTCATTATACGACATAATAATTTCATCCATTATACGCGAATATCGGCAGAAATTTGAGTAAAGGCTTTTGCGTTCACTGACTGGCAACGGCTCCACGCGGATAAAAAAAATTCGTGTCGTGTGCCCATTGACACTTAGTGGACGCGAGTCTTAACAAAGACTTGGTTTCTATGTTCATCACGCTTGATGTTTTATCGACATATTAATCAGTATGAGAAACACGCACATTGTAGAATAGATGAGTATTTTTGATAAAGACAAGCGTCTTGTCTCGAAACCTAAATATTTTTGAAAAGTATTAAAGTGTCAAATTAATCTAGCTGTTTAGTAATTCATTCATAAAATGCAGAGCTGGGACTCGAATGTTGTTGTGTTTAGCGATATTGTTTCAGAAAATATATCCACATATCGAAGGACTTCATTAGAAAATTATTGGTTGAATATAATGATTTACAGTATCTCCATGACAGAGGATTTATGAATGACAAACGGCAGGCCAAATGGCGTTCCCGTTAGATTTGAAAGTTGAGGCGTGAATGTAGATCAAACTCAATTTCACATGGGTAATAATTGTAATATTGTTAAGAATGATATAAACAAAACAATATACATATGACATGTTGTTTGCTTTGTTAAAGAAACGGTTTTAAGTTTACGTCGAAGGGCCATAAAAATGACTGAATGATATTTAGGGCAATTAAAAAATATCTGTTCAGAAATTAATAAAAACGGTTATGGCTTTAAAAACATGTCTTCATCACTTTCCACTAATTTTAAGTAAGTCCCAGCTCTATAAAATTGATAAATCGCGTAAAATGATCAGCTTAAAATCTCTCGTTGAAATGTTACCTCTAGTTCTTCAATCACGAGGAATTCTAGAACTTTACCTAGGAAAGGCAGCTGTACATAAGCTTTTTAGGTTATATTTTACTCTAGTCTGCAGGTGCTGATATCGAGGACGGTCTACTATTCTCAAACTGTATCCAAAAGACTTGATTTACTCATATTGAAATCAAACCAACACAGATTGAGCCGTTGAATGGCTTGCTGTTTTGTTAGTCTTGGATTTTCTAAGGGATAACCCAGTCTTTATACTTTTGACAGTGTTTTTATTTTTTCAACGAAATTTCTGTAAAAAAAATATTTTCTTTTCGATTTATTACTTAAACCTTAATCTGTCCGTTAAAGATTTTGTTAGATGACATTGCCTTAACGGATTTTGACGGGACATTGCTCAACATGCTTCTATATTATAATACAAAACTTATTTCAGCATAATCTTTTTTAAAATAGAATAGGTGGCGTGGTTACGTCATTACCTTAAAAAAAGCGATCGGATTATAGTGTAGCGAAAGAATTATCGGTAACGTACAACTGTATTGTCAGTGACAATTCGCCGAACGCAGCTAATGTTCCCTAGATGGCGTTTTTAACATAATCAAAAATAGCGTCTAAAAATGAAAATTGTGATTCACTATGAAGTTGTATGTTAATGATACTAATTTCACGATATTACAATCCGATGCCCTATTTTTTTAGATAATTACTACACAAAGCCAGCTACCCTATTTAAAAATGTTATGGTTAAAAAATGCATGAACCTTTCACGGGGAAATCTCTTTGAGAGGACAATAATTAAGTTGCATTTGTCCCAAATAGGCGTTTGTTATTTGTCCCAATAAATTAATGTTTATTTTACATTTACAATATAGGTCATTTTGATAGTGTAGAAATAAACAGAGTAATACCATATTTTTTCTCCAAGATTCTGACTAACAAAGCATCAACAAGCAAGTATTTAATGAATGCGGAACATAACCAAAGAATGGGTTATTACGGGCAATAAAGAAAAATTGTAATCCTCAAAAGATTCTTTAATTTCCATTTTTATTTGGTTCAAAATAAATTGTAAGGCGTAAATTAATTTATAGTTAATTAAATTGCAATATTATAGACAATGATTTTAAATCAGTTATTGTATGGATCCATACATATAAAACTATCCCATGCCTCTACATTGTTTATGATCTTATTTTATGAATCTATTGCATCTTTCACCAATTAATAATGACTAGTCATTTCCATGTCTATAAATTTAACAATGGGTACTAATGTTTGCAAGTCATAAGCTGTTTATGTTGCTACATACTGGGTATTAAACTAAAGCGAAGGAAAAAAATATTCAGAATAAAACAGAAATTGTAACACCCTGCATCGCTGCTCCAAACCTTGAAGTAGCAATTAGCAAAGTGATGATGCACGTGCAAATGAAATAAATCGTGTGAGTCCAATCAAGCAGTACTTACAATAAACATCGGTGTGACTAAAATCGCTCTATTTGAAGCATCAGTTTTTTTTATCGAAAATACCGATGGCCGCCATTTTGCATCGGCTACTATCATATAAAAATTCCGTCCGTTTCCAAACACTCAACGCAAGCTGTTTTAGAAATGCGTGCGTTTCTAGCTAAACCAATTTGTTTTTTACGTTAACAGATGTCAAGTGTTATAAAATAATATGCTTTTGGGCTTTCAACTCGTATAAAATGCCAAAGCAATGAAAAAGCGAGAAAAAATATATTGTTATTTTATATTGTTTTATCGGCTGATACTCAGGACTGACAAGAATAAATTCTAAAACTTTGACTTTTTTTCTTCAGCACGTACGAGTATTGGATTCCAATTATTTTTTAAAACCAGCAGAGATGCTTCTTGTTTGCACTTGTTGTTTCTTGACTTGCAACATTATTATTTACAATCCTCAATTCGAACTAATTTTACCAAGTATTAACCAAAATGATTGTTCACCTTTTTAACAAATTTTATTAATACGTTGTGTACTGTTAATTAGATTAATTTTATTAAAATTATTGGTATGTTTAAATACCTACCAATTTCGATGTAAGGTATTTTAAGAATTAAGTTATAGTTAATTAATTTAGTTTTTAAGCTGGTCTGTAAACTTAGTTACCGATTTTAGAATTGACATTATTAATGAGTGTTGTTTTCGAGGGATTTTTGCGACTTCCACTCATTCATGAAAACAGCCACCATTGAAAAGTGTTCGGAAAATATCATTGGGATGTTAATAAACCAAAAATATTAGAAAAAGCCTTATAAAACAGACTTTGGTCTTTAGAAAGACGTGACGTAATTAGTTTTCATAAATGAGCGTTGATTGTAATTATTGTGGTGTTTTTTTTATAAATCCTGAGTGAAATTATCTAAATCTCATAGACTCTAAGTTTTGTCAATTGAATAAAAAGGAAATCTTGTATGCTTCCATTTAATAACCCCAAGCCATTTATTTTAATAGTGCCATTAATATTTGCCAAAAGATTGGTCAAATACGGATGCAATTTTTTACACCAGTACATAATTTAAAAAGTCTATGTAATGTTTTTATGTTAAACCTATTCGTGAATATTTTAGACACACTTAGCTATATATTATGTATATTTACTATACGTGAAGTAAAATCATAATAAACTCGGTACCTCGGTACAATAATAATTTATCAATGTGAACATCCAAATATATTCTCAGTAATAATACAGAATAAGTGGCAATTTTAGACATAATAAGAGGCACGCAAATGTATGTATTTTATTACTGATGAGTATTAATGTTCTCATTCGAGATTTTATCTCTTACTTATATCAATAAGTAGACTGCAGCTCACTAGGAACCTACAATGTATTTATTTAGTTCAATAGCCCGAGACTACTCACTCGCAGATTATAAACGTAAGATTTTTTACAAGTTAAAAGTGGTGTGTTAACAAGGAATAAAGGTGTCAGACAGACCTATTGTTAAGTATGCTAATAAAGTACATTGATGTATTTACACTTTTATTTTATTTTTCCCTTGACACTACTACCCACACAGAGACAGCCCTTAAATTCAGTTGAAGCCGCCAAAACTTAAACTTTTAGAACGGAAGTTGGTAACAAAGAAAATGTAATGTGAGTACGTGCACGCATAGACCACTGGCATAGACAAATACTATGTCGGATTCCTACGCACGCAGAATCTGTTTATTTTATTTGACTTCATTTGAACTATACTAATCACAAGAATTGAAGCTTTATGAGTGACATGATGAATTACTTTTTGAAAAAGGAGAAAAAAATGTTTGTTCTGTCAGTACATTTTCATTTTAAAAACAAAACAGATTTATTTATCAATACCTTAGTCACGGTTCTCTTCATGAAGGTAAAAAGATATACGGCACCGTAGCCCGGCACAGTAATATCTTTTTAACTTCATGGTTCTCTTGCATCCGACCGACATGTAAACTATAAACACCACATTTAATAGACATTTAACACCACGTGATCTGTGGTTAACACTTAACATAACACAAACAAATGTCAAATTCTTGGCGCGACCTTGAATAATGGTGGTTGATTGCAATTTTTCGTAATTCGTTAATAATACTGTTATCTGTGTTTTTTGTGTTATAATGGTGTCGGTGTGATATAGTGCAAAAAGTGTCATGGACGGTGTTAATGTATCAATTACACAAAATTGCGAGGGTTTCGACGCGATCGAAAGGGTTTACCATGTCGAGTACATTCGGCATATGGATTCTTTCGAATTATGTTGAAACCAAGGCTGGCCTTTGAAATTCTCGTCAAGAATCGTCAAAACAAGCGATAAAATGTACACATTATACATTTTATTGAGAAAACTAAAAAAAGATATGTTCAGAGTAGGCTGTATGGCTTTGTTCCTTTGCCTTCCCATTCGGGAGAATTAAACTACTACTACTACTACAAACAAATGTCAAAGTCATGGAAGGTAGTTTTTCAATTTCAACGAAATTTTCGGAATATCTGCGAAACTGCAGTTAAAAGTGTACTGAAAATGCCGTATTATGCCGTGGCTAGGGGTAGGTCGGTAGGGATTTATAGTACTTGGGGAGAGTGTGAAGCTCAAGTTAAAGGTTTCTCCGGAGCTAGGTACAAAAAGTTTGATACTCCACAAAGTGCTCAACAGTTCGTCAGTGCTGAAGGTGGATCAATATCAGCACCTAAAAGAACCTATAACAACTCCAATGCTGACTACTACTCACGTGCAGGTCCTTCCTATCATAACCTTAAAAGATCCTATTCATCAACGTCAACGTCTTTCGAATCCGATGACGAAGAAACTGGTAAACTGTTATCCAAAGAATTGGACAAATTGGAGAAAAACGTCGATAAATTCGGGAAAGGATTAGATAAGATAATCGAAAAGAAAGGTGGAGTTGGCTCTAGTCGTCAAGCAATAATGATTGAGCCTGAAAATAAAAGATCGAGACTCTATCACAATATGGACTTTCGGAAAGATAATGACGGTTTTGTACAGGTTTACACTGATGGAGCATGTTCATCAAATGGCCGTAAAGGGGCTCGTGCAGGGTTAGGGGTATACTGGGGAGATGGACACAGGTTGAATACCAGTGAGCCAGTGTCTGGCCGAGCCACTAACAATTGTGGGGAGATTCAAGCCGCAACTCGCGCCATAAGGCAGGCTATTGACAATGGAATTACTAAAATTTCTATCAACACTGACTCAAAGTTTCTCATTGATTCTGTAACTAAATGGATGCCAGGTATGTGAATAATGGTGGGTTAAAGTTTTGAATCTGGTCACCTCAATCTGATGTTTCTGTGAATGTTGCATGGTTATGGGAGTTGGGCTGGTACCCTCATAGATTTTGTTTTGCAAAAGCAAACTTTCAGTGGTTCACATAAAATAATTTCTGAAGTCCATGTAGATGAATTCACAGACAAAATACTAGCTGTTAATAAATAATGTGAGTAAAAATAAATTAAAATATTATAGTAGAACATGTTTAGAAGTGAGACTTTCTATTAATAGGAATTTACACTCCTTCATATTGTATGTATTTGTCTATCAACATTTGCAGGCATTAAACAAGGGCATAATCAGTGTTTCTGTGTAGTGCTATGTAATAAATGGCAGTTAAGAATGGCTCTGATCATCAATTGATAATGATATATGTTTTTCTAACAGGTTGGAAGCGGAAGGGCTGGAAACTGCAATCTGGTGAGCCAGTGAAGAATGAAATAGATTTTAAGGAACTAGACCAACTGCAAAATAAAATAAAAGTGAAGTGGAATCATGTTGAGGCTCACAAAGGTATTCACGGTAATGAAATGGCTGATCAGTTGGCAAAAGAAGGTGCTGCCAAATATAACCAGTAAATGACTGAAAATTAATATTAGAATTTTAGAAGGCTGTGCCTAGTATTACTTACATAAGTATTTTTCTAGTATTATTATAAGGTACACTCGAGTACAAAAATATGTATCCACTTTTGTACCATGTCACATTCACTCTTGCTTGTTTCTATGTAGTGTGTTGAAGGAAATGTCAATAAAATGAGAAATGGTTTAACATTGGATACATATTTTTCCTTTTTCTGATTTGGCAGGGAACACAAGCAGTATACACCAATAAATAGGCATAATTTTGTTTATCTGACACTTTGTTTGATTTGAATTGCTACATATGGATACTTCCTTAGAAATATCTGATGAGAGCTGTTGTAGTTTTTTTCTCTCTGGTTTCATATTGTGCATGTGGTGTAATAGGTGCTAAGCAAAGTTTTGCCACTTCTGCTTATAAAATGATCTGATTGTTATAATTTAGTTTTGGAAATAAAAATCATTAATTTGTTCAGTTAATTAATTTGGGTTTAAATTTATAGCATTTAAATTGAAACATGACATCTTTAGCTGCTATACAAGTACTCTGATGAGTATAGGCCATGCAGTAATTTAATTACGAAACTATCATAGGTTAGATTAAGTTTGGTATTTTTGTTCTACTCTACCAAAAAGAGAAAGTAAATCTAGAAAATTAAAATTGTTTGTTGTTGTTAACGTTATCACTGGAAGCATTTGCCTGTAATATAATTGGCATGGTAAATTCGAGTGAAGTGGATATTGAGCTGAGTTACATGGTGAAGAGCTTCAGCCAATCTAGAGAAAGCAATGAATAGCCTGCATTCAGAAAAAGTGATTCACTTTCAAACAGATATTGACAAATGAATGCTTTGCTCACTGAAGAGACATTGTTGCTCATTAATGCTCTGTACAAGTGAATGCACCCAGAGAGGATGTTCCTTGAAACTCTAGTTATAATGATGATTGTGGACTAGTGAAATAAACATTGTTTATGACAGATGTCTGTTTTCTTAAATACAATGAGTCCAAACTTGGTCTTTATCTCACCTGAGAATAGTATTATAAAAGCATGCTCACCCAGAGTTAATTAGGCTCTGGCTATGTTATCTTTCTTTTACTGGAATAGAACAATCCTAGTAACTCCATATGTATGCCTGCAGGCAGTGACATACCGGTAGATTCCATTGAACAGTGCCCTACGACTAGCTCCACGCTTCTACAATCCGAGTATCAGAAAGTCTCTGCTTGGAATTTAACCTGGGACCTCATTTGATGTTTTACAGGATAGGTAGTCCAAGTTTTATCAGCAATGTCTCATGCTACACAGGCTAGACTGTATAACATAATGACTGACTCCCCCGAGACAGGAGATATTAGTGTATGGTGTTGGTTTAGGTTAGTCGTAATAATCGTTCTCGAGCCAACTGCATCCAGCGACCCCCTCGACCCTTTAATAGGTTGTCGGTCCATCTAGTAGGGGGACGGCCGGTTACACGTTTCCCAGTACATGGTCGCCATTCGAGAACTTTTTATTCCCATCGGTTATCCGTTCTTCGTGCGATGTGGCCTGCCCATTGCTACTTCAGCTCACTGAATCGTCGAGCTGTCGGTGGCATTAGTTCGTCTACGGATTTCCTCATTCCGGCTTTTATCAACTAGAGAAATTAAAAGCACAGCTCGTTCTATAAGGGAATGATCACAAAAAAATATATTTTTATAGTATATTTATTGAAATTAAAACATTTCGTACCTTATTGTACTACAAGCTTATAACGAGTGATAAAAAGTCACTATGTACAAAATTAAAATTCTAAAACATGCTTTTTTAACATAATTCAGTTTAAAAGTCAATGTGTTGACCAAATTAATCTCAGCATATTTTTAGGAAGAGCTAGATGAATTCAAATGCTTTAAGGAACAAGTATTGTGAACCTTTGTACCAAAGGAGATACGTCACTAAAATGTACAACACAATTGCTAAATATTCATTGTTACTTGCATTTTTCACCTTTTGCCATACAGAAAATAAAATGACATCGGCTATACATACATATCCTATATTCTATAAAATGCCTAAAGTACAATCGGTAATGTGTAATAACTAAAAATAGATATTAAAAACAATACCTATATTTTGAATATGATTTTTTCTGTGTTTTCAGAAGATAGTCAAATTTAAATAAAGCTTAAATTAAACTTGTCTATTATTTTCATTAGTAACAGTATGAAGAAGAAAGATGTGATTTTATTTACCTAAGTTTTCCGCCAAACAAGAGTGTTAATAGCACTGATGTGTTTCGGCTTGAGGCTTCTGGTTGCGCACGTTTACCATCGAACGGCCTTATCGTCACTTTCCATCAGGTGGGATTCAGTGCAAACCCATTATGCACTGAAAAATTATTACTAGATCGCCTTTAATTTGCCCTAACCTTCTGGTGGTATTGTATATACAATTTAACTGTAGTTATCTATTTATTGCCCAGATATAGTAGGTAATACTTATATCAACATATAATTTTTAATACATGTGCTCAAAAAGTGATACGTTTCGTAGCTGTCGGACGTGGTACAATTTCGTGATTTCAGAAGGTTGTCTGAAAAACACAAAGCACTAGCTAATGCTTTTTTCTTCTTTAACGGTTATAAAGAAAAAAGCACTAGTGTACGATCGAGACACTATGGGCACCTACCGCCCGCTCCTCTCTCGATCCCCTTTGTCACCATACCCCCGCGCCCCTCTACCGCGCCGACGAGGACTCATTTAAGCGGTTTGTTTACCTATAGAATTATTAGGCACTCTACAGAATGTTTGAATTATATACTTTACCGGTGGTGTATATAAAATATAGAAGTAACATTAAAATAGCCTTAAAATTATCTTATTTTGTAAATCACATGCATGACATGACGCTACACCAGTTGTTAAGCATTGAGCAGTAACTTTTATCCACAACTATGTACAATCAAACATATTTGCCCTTTCAGTTCCAAGTTTATGGCTATAACATAATATTTGAAATATATAATGTTGGAGTTTTAGGTTTGCATTTTTGTAAACCGCCAAAAGCGTACATACATGCTAAGGTTCCGCATTTATTTTGTTTTAAATTTGTATTACATTAAAATATTGTCGTCTACAAAAAAATGCGCTGCGTTCTTAGATATAATCGCACAATGAAGTAATGAAACTGGACTACACTAGCCTTTACTAAAACTTGTATGTATACATATATGTAAATGAATCTATATGGTACGTCTTAAAACAACATGTTGATAAATAAGATAGAAATAGAATCTAGCGAAGGGATTTCAGACTTCACTTAAACTTGTTTTAAATAAACACTGCTGTCATCGATGACAGTCTTTTTCCAACATTAAAAAAGGCATATATCTATGCCTTTCTAATATCCTGCATTGGTACAAATTTAAGAAAATATTTACATCTCATCTTTGCAAAGAGCGACTTCCCAAACACGCGCACATCACACAGACATGACTAAAAATAACATTGAAAAAGATTGTCTATCAAGTATCAACTGCCTTCAAAGTCGGCGACAATCTAAATATTTGAACAAACATTTGCATTTGTCTGGGATCGCCTAATGTAGTCCCGTGTAGGTCTATATTGCAACAGTGAATCACTAAACTGCGTTTTGGATATGCAAGCCAGCTATTCTCATCCAACTTGCATTTTAAAATTAACTGCTTTTCTTTCTTGATGCTATTGAATATAATATTTACAATTTAGTTAATTACTCTAATTTCGCAATCATTTCATAGTACTAAGAATCTGCTCTTAAGTCGCCTACAAGTTATTAGTTCACTAATTTGCTATTTATCCTAATTTTAACACCAAAATTGTTGATTGAAACCAATACATATAAATCGACTTTCACATGATTTCGAGATCAATTACTATAATTATTATGTCAATATATAATCAACGAATATTTTATTGAAATAGATTTTTTAATTTGTACACTTTCCTATTTTTATGGGAGCTAGCTGTGAACTATTGGATTAGTGACTTAGATTTGAAACTGTTCTTAGCACCAAACTTTTAACATCAAACTTATGTTATCTACTGAATTTTCTACTGGTGTTTCATTATAGTCTATGATTTCCATTTTTAAATTAAGAACAATTTAAGTCAATACGATTACGGTTGCGTGCTTTGAAAGTTACAATAAGCTGTATTTTCTCTAATTGAAAGTTCAATATTAGTGTTGATTTTCATTCCAATATATTTTATTGACTTTTTAACCGTAAGTTTCGTTGAATTAACAACACCGTTTCATAGTAATATCACTTGATATGGAGAAACGTTACAATGAAGTCACTACAAGAGAATGGTTTTGATGTGAATTATAGGCGGCGAAACAAATACAGCAATTTTGGAACAATACCGATTTATTAGATATCCGTTATTTTATTAAAATCCGATGTTAAACATAAAGCAGTACAAAACTGTGTTCGAATGTCTAATAAATCTAAAAACTTTAGCAACTGCGATTGCAATAAATTATTGCTTGATGAAAGACACATTTCAAAATTTTTATCGAACATTAACTGTCAATGTATCAATTAGACGGTAGTTACACGATCGACCTTTGATTAATCAGCATTTCAAAAATAAATCATTTCTGTCTATATCAGTTACGCGGTAGTTACACGATCTATATTACCGCGGCCAAATGATTTAGTGACTAAACTCCCGTACTTTGCCCAGCACTGGTTTAGTCGATGGTAAAAAAGCTACGATCTATTATGGGAGCGACACTGAGCACATTAACTAGTTGAAAGCTTCAAGGTCAACTATTTCACGGTTACACGACGGATTTTTTCCTCGAAGGTCAATAATGTGTAAATAATGAGGGTAGTCACGAAACTTTTCGCCACTAGGCACCACTTAACTTAAGCGACGAAACCTACTGATTATATTCGATCGACGCATGGTACAATAAGATGCTAAGCCTGGTATTCCATTCGCGTGACAGCTGGGTGAATTCACGGGTCAAGCATACGTGATCAGCTGCGGTCTTCGGTACTAAAACTGCTAATTGTCAACTATTGGCAACACTAATCGTGGCTTATACTTGTGCCCGAGCTTGTCCCACTTTCGTAAAGAATATACCTTGTTTTATTGTACCATGGATGGACGCATGGTAAAAAACCCTGCATCAATATTTAATTTATGGTCATTATCTGCAGGGGTACGTTCACTGCTGAACATCGGCCCATGTTTAAACTTATATATACGTTTGGCCAATTCTTTGTGCTCAATTTACTGTTATCAAAACTATATCAAATCGAACACATTTCTCGTGTAATAGTTAAATACCAACATATTGATATTACTGAAATGTAGATTAGCAAGCTCGGGAATTTATGTCCGGATAGTTGTTAATTATTAAAAGCACTTATAAAAAAGGGCGAATATTTTCTTAGAGCATTAGTAGACTTTTAGCAAAGTAATTTACAGATTGGTTTGATGCATACTCCCTCAATAACTATAGCGCTTTGTACAGGCCTAACGTATATCTGAGTTTGTTCTTGAGGTGTGGGAGCGATGCATAACTTAACTCGAGGCGTCGTTTGACGTTCCGTGAACACACCCTCGCGTACCGCTTCCATACCTCAGGAACTGACGAAACGCGAGGTGAAAGGGGGTAACTATCCGGCCAATCAACGCCTTCGAAACCACTTCACGCCCCATCC
This sequence comes from Carcina quercana, assembly GCA_910589575.2. Taxonomy (NCBI): domain Eukaryota; kingdom Metazoa; phylum Arthropoda; class Insecta; order Lepidoptera; family Depressariidae; genus Carcina; species Carcina quercana. The sequence goes on from OU342429.1 coordinate 5,481,640, forward strand.
CAAAAATAATTACTACTCGTCAGCAAGCAAGTGAGATATACCATCGTTTGAATGTGATGCAGCTATATGTCAGTACAGCTAGCAGAAATAGCTGTAGCTGAAAATTGAGAGCTAATAGCAAGTGCGTGCAATGGACGTAACAAATATACAGTGGGAGGCATTGAAGGCGCCAGATATATTTACAAGTAAATCGCACTCAAGTTTCACCGGCATGAGTATTTTGGCACGTAAGCTAAGAGACATGGAAATTTCACAATCATCGATTATTTTCATAATATCAAGGCTATTTTCTGTAACATGATACATTTGATTTCACTTGATTTTTCAACCGACTTCAAAGAAGAAGGAGGTTCTTAATTCGACTGTATGTTTTTTTGTATGTATAATACGCGATAATTAAATAAAAACCAAATATGTACCCAGATAATTCTACCTCTAAGGTACCTACAATTTTTAAGGCAGTTGAAGTCGGTTTTAAGTTCTTTTTGAACGCATTAATTATTGAAGACATGGAAATTTATTAACATTCAACAAATTGTTAATAAATCATTAGTATTCGATATGAGGCAAATAACCTTCAATAACACTGCAAGGACATGGGTTTCACTTGATACTGCATGGATAGGTTGAAGATTGACATACGTATTAAAATATTATGTAAGTAGGCTAAAAGAGACCCGCTAATTCAGTTATTTGTTACACCTTCAAAACATAAGTAAATATTTTCGATGTTGTACAGTTAGCATCATACAAATAACTAACCACATTTCCACGGAAAATAACACATAAAGCTATTAAGATCTGTATTTTTTCTCAAATTAACCTAGAACTTTGTGTCTTGAGAATTTAAGTTCGTATTGCATTACTGGCAGATTCTAGTATGCATTCACTTTCTTGGTGACAGCTACGTTGCTGACTGTACAACAAAGACGTAAGGTCCACGTGAGATGTAACAAAATAATGTGAACACAAATATATTTAAAAACAATAACTAATGTAAAAACAGTTTTCAATCCACTCAATCACACAAAAATCGTCGTTGGATTTCATGTAAAAACACTTGCTTCAATGTAATAAAAGACACAGAAGTTAATGTTCGGGCAGTTCGACCCTTGATGACGTCACTATCACCACCTAGTTTCACGTGAGTTGGTATGGTACACATTTGAATGTAAGCTGAAAGACACGTAACCTAATCTTAAATCTGTACATCATGCACTGTATCACAAAAATTCGTCGTTGGTTTCACGCGACACCAGTTGATGTAAAAAACTATTGCTTGTAATCTAAAAGACTCGGGTAGTTGTCAATCCGTTATGATGTCACGTTATAGTCACTATCAGGAGTTACCCTTGGTAACGCTGAAGAGGCGTGGGTTTCACGTGAGGTACTGCATGGTTTGGTTGCGCCGCGCCGCCGGGTGCGTCACGAGGGGCGTGCTTGATGACGTGCTGTTCGAGGCGCCTACTATCAGGTATCCGCCGGACGTAACCACTTTCTTCGCTGACTCTTCGTTGTTCATGAGCTGGCAAAAAACATCGTCATGTTTTAATAGGCCTGTTTCCACTAATAACAAATTGCTTGGTTTATAGTTTCTAATTATAAATGAGGAGACGAAGATAAGAAAAAACTAGTATATTTCTCAAAAAAGTTAAAGATTATTAATATTTTTAGAAAATGGATTCGAAAAAAATAGGCATTAGGTCACGTGACAACGAACACGAAGAACGCGGCGCAAGAAAGTGTGACGTCACGCCTCGCAAAACATCATTGTTGTTGTTGACGTTTTCATACCACAGAGCAGGTTATTTCGCGAGCTGTGACGTCATTCAAGACGCCATGACACTATTCAGCGTTTTCGAGGGAAATATAAATTGCTTTTTTTAAATACAAAATACGTAATGTAAATTTTGCTTTTTCTTTAAAATATAGCTTTTTGGGGATATAATATAGATTAAAGTATATAATTAACCAAGTTTTCAAATTTTGTCAACTAGCCTATTGTACTGATGGCCGAATAAACAAGCTCGAAATCACTCAGCGAGCTATGCCTGAAATTTCTCTACGTGGTAAAATCCGGAATTAAGAAATCCGTAGACGAACTAAGGTTATTGACATAGCTCGACGAGTCAGTGAGTTGAAGTGGCAATAGGCACGACACTTTGCTCGAAAAACAGATAACCGATGGGTAATAAAGTTCTAGAGTGACGACCACGTACCGGGAAAAGTGTAACGGGCCGTCCTCCTACTAGATGGACTGACGATCTAGTAAAGGTCGTGGGGAATCACTGGATGTGAGTGGCTTGTGACCTTTCGGCATACCATGGAGGAGGCCTATGTCCGGCAGTTGAAGTTTCCTGACTGATGACGATGTCCGCTCGTGTCCTCCACTATTTGTCATATATATAATGCATCTCACCTGCTTGTTGATGATGAGCGGCGGCACCTGCGTGGAGGACTGCGGCTTGTACGTGCCCAGGCACTTCATGGTCTGATTGCCACATGTGTCCTCCACCATGCTCACTGTAAACAAACGTTAGGAATTGGCTAGAATCTTAACATGAACACGGTTATTGCTACTCAAGTTGATACAATATTACAATGATGATACAATAACGAGCATTCCCAACGTTAATTTCATTAGCAAACGTATTCCATATGCAAAGAATGAAATTTTTGCTTCAGTTCGAATTCCGTTCCCAAATCATTGTAAATTTTCAGAACAGCTTGTCACTCTGACGTTTGACAGTTGACGAGTGTGACGTGTTTTAAAACTTTTCAAGCAATGACTAAATTAATTGTATATTAGCATATAACAGAAAAGAGTAGAAAAAACTGACAAGTGTGAGTCGATCTACGTGTGCATATATATATAGTTATGAGAGCTCACCTATGATGGACGGTTTCTGTACGTTGGACTGTTCTTGCGAGCCGGAGTACACCCGCGACGGCGCTAGCTTGCCGCCTACCGTCAGACTCGGCGCTGCTGTCGTCTTCTATGACAATAAATGGTTCAGTATCCAATTTAAAGAACAAGTGCGAATCGGATTAGCGCAAGAGGGGTTCCGTACCACCGTAATAAATTACTTAGCACAAGATGGAGCAAAAAACACGTATCTTGTATACAGACCCCCATAAATCTTTTAGCAAAAAAGGAAAGCGTTTTGCGATAGTATCTTATACAAACTTAGTTCGGTTAACTTAGACTTTGATATAAATACTATCTCCGCAGTGTGCATAAACTAATTATGCGTTAAGGTGGGCTTGGTGAGGGCCTAACTTTTCAGCCTATAATTAGCTTGTTTGGCTTTCACAAAATCGGATTGCAAATTTGATGATTCTTTTAAAATGCTCTCTATAACCTAAGTGCATTTTCAATGATTTTTGACAAAGTGGCCCTCAGATCACACACTTACAAATATTTTTACTGCTTGTTGTTATAGAGGCCATAGTAATACACACTCTGAAAATTTCAAGTTGATAACGGTTCAAAAGATACAGCCGGACGGATGGATAGTGGAGCCATAGCAATAGCCATTACATAACATACAACATTTATTTGCCTCGAGTACTACTCACCGGTAAGTTGTCAGGGGCTAATCTGTTTTCGCCGCTATCACTGCCGCCGCTACCATCCTGAAACATTGTACATATATTTATTACTACTATTTATATATAACAAACTTGGTCCTCTTGTAGTATACGTGTTCGTCTACCTTTGTGTTTGTGAATGGGAAAAGATAAATTTCAAATATCAAACGTCTATCCGAACACTTCATTACTACATGCAAGAGGACCTTTCATCAACAGCCTATATATATCTCCACTGCAGGGGCTCAGGCCTGGACACAGTACTTTGCGACACGCATAGTAGTTGCGCAATGTATTTTTACCGACTTCGAAAAAGGAGCATCTCAATTTGACTGTATGTTTTTATTTTGTACGTATGTTACGCCATGATTCCGCCAATTATGAATCGATTTTGATGATTATTTTTGTTTAGCAGATCATAATATAGAAGTGGTCCCATATACATTTTATAGAAATTGATTTAGCGCTCTTTGAGAAAATCTATATAAAACAAAATATTCTTCCTCTAAGGGTGAACTTTCAGGGGTTGAATGTTGTAGACTTTTAGGGCAGTTTAAGTTGGTTCCTTAGTTGGATTAGAATTTAGAATGGACCGCGATCAAGCGCTGGCGCAGGACTGAATAGGATTTGATTTTAATGTGAATGGAGATGACGCTGAGCTCCACCCACCTGCGACCGCTGCTGGGTGCATACTGCGTAGTGCTGCGCCCAGTGCGCGCGCTGGCACGGGTAGTCGCAATACGAAGTGTTCCAACAGCAGTAGAACTGAGCTTCTTGGTTGCAGTTCGCGCACCTAACAACAAAGACATCAGTCATCAGTCAAATATAAAATAGAATAGTTGATGATGTAAGCCGATTACAAAGATAAAATAACTATCGTATAATAAACCATGAGCGAGTACGTAAACTACCAAGCTAGAAATCTGTGTACGTGTATCTCGATAGTTCTCGTAATACTTTTTGAAATCGTATAATTGATATTTTATTATAGCCCTCGCTATTATAGGCGTTACAGCGCCAGGATAGTTTGGTCATCGCGACTGCAGGCTAGAGGCGTCGCTACGGCAGACAAAATGCGTTGTCACGCCAGTGCAAAGGCGACTCGGCGCCAGACCAGTGTGGAGTTATCTTACAGGAGAAACTTCGCGGCGCCAAAAAAGGCGATTCTAGCTTACAGGGGTCACCACGAATCGTCCATGGGAGTCTAAGGCTTGTATTAATAAACGTTGCTCAAATAGAGCAGCTGCTTGAGCAGCTCGTAGAGATAGCTCACTAATTAATAAACACTACTTCAGACCTGAATCTCAACCTCGGTCTCGTTTGAGACTTGTCAAACCATAGCCTGTCAAATAACTGCGCACGGTGGAGATTTTCATGACGTTTTCATGAGATTTTCACAGACCAAAGAGACATATCTTTGAAATTTTCGTCAAGAATCGTCAAAAGAAGCGATAAAATGTACACATTATTCATTGTATTGAGAAAACTGAAGAAATAGCTTCAGCCTTGTTTATAACCTTAAAATTCTAAGAGAGAATATTATTATCAAAGTCATGTCTGTATGCTGTTTTGCCTTTTCCTGGTAGAAAAAAATCTTACAAAAAAAAGAGTATATGCTCTGTGATAGAAATGATCTCAAATTAGTAACGATGAGTATCGTTTATTAATAAACCTAGGTCTTAAGCAGTTGCTCAATGCTAAGCAGATCTCTAGCTAGACTGTCTTAAGTTCTTGCTTAAGCAGCGTTTATCAATACGGACCTAAGTCGTCTAAGCGAGCATCAATCTTACGACCTCACGGCACAAATAAAATACATTACAATCACGTGATAACCAGGCCAAATGAAGACAAGTACAAAGAACTAGACAAGAGAACTCACCACTGTTTTGACTTTGCCATCTTGACGGCGGTGTCTAATTCGATCTGCGCTGCCCGTCGCATCTCTCCCACCAGACGCATCTTTTCCTTCTCGAACGATGACCGCATCTCCGCCAATGTCAACCCTAAAACATAAACAGGAAAACATCGCGAAATGTCGCCACATTGTTTTAACGGTGACGTCGTAGGTGGAGTGAACTAAATATATCCCATCCAGCAGTTTGGGTGTTAGTTACCGCAAAGGAATCTGTGAAGTTAACCGATTCCAATCACGTTGGTTCGTAGCTACTTTAATTAAATGTATGTTCAACCAGTTAACGATCATCAGTGCCATTCCAGATATGTGATGATGTACATCCGTACAATGATAATTACAGGGTTTACATTTTTAATTGAAGTTTTACTCGTTGTGTCGTAATCGTCAGTCCACTGTTGGACTTACACTTCCTTTATAGATCACCACGTCTATCGGACGAAGAGATTTGCCATAATCACTGCGTGGGTCAGGCGGATTGGTGATCACAGCATATGTTGGTGTTACATACACGGGATGATATGGGGTGGTCCTATTCTAAGGCTGAGACCGCACAGGTCATTCGCTGTATAGTAATGTTAGTGTTGTCGTACCGTGGTTGTGTTTGACCTCGTTGAGCTCCTGCTGGTGGCGCCACCGGATCTGCTCGAGCTGTAGCTTGAGTGACGTCACCTGCGCCACCGGCTCGTCCAGCTTGTCTATAGAATCCTCCAGCAGGGTTCTGAAGAAGTCCGACATCTGGACAAACAGTCAATAGCTTGAACATGGTTAAGGGAACGTATAGGCGGCAGATATTGGAGCGTAAGCGCGCATAACCTGTTTTTATTCGGGCGTAATAGACAACCAGGGATCTGAAAAGAATATACGGATTCCACCTCGTCTCATAATGCGTGAGGTCAACCAAAATACACACACACGTAACTGACAATGACGTGCGCTGCATATTGACGACCGAGTGTCTAATTTTTACTGTACATGTGTTTGTGTGCACCGTATGTATAATAAACGGAATTGTCTGACGTAGTAGATCTTTCATACGTGTTTAAATGAACAAGGTGTCAGGATTTTATGAGCTCTGTGTCACAACCTTTCATAATAAACAGTTGCCGAAGTTATTCAAAAATGTCAAATGAATGGACCCGTTTTTTTTTTACTGAAATAATTTAATTTGTCATTCATGATTTTGATAAAAACATAACGATATGAGTATTTTCGACGAAAATGACGAAGATCGTCCTTGAAAAACAATTATTATTAGAGCACATGTAAATTTGGATGAATTGGTTTCCTTTGAGTCGATATGTATGGGTTGTCGTTGGATAGATTTGTAATATAACGGTTTTCTCCGAAATCACTATCGAGAAAAATCTGAAACATTTTTTTCAGGTGACTTGGAGCTAAATCTCGAATTGGTTTTCGTATTAGATCAATTTAAAATTTTGCAATGTGTTTCATTTATTTATTTTAATGTGAATTATTGAAGTCAATGAAGTCTTACCTTGACGGCATTCTGGTTGAGCTTGGCGGTGAGTGGTCCCGCGGAGGAGGGTGGCGGCACGCTCCCCACGGGCGTGCTCGCGTCCAGCGGGTTCAGAAGACCGGGACGTTGCTGGAGACGAGGCGGCTAACGAACAGATAACACGTTACATATATTTGACATACTAACGACACTCTACTTTTCATGAGTTTTATGATTTTTAATACACGTGGTTTGTTCGTTGACATTCAGTGTGAATTTATGACGTCATAAATTCAAACTGTGACGTCATCAGGTTTCATTTAGACTCTAAGACATATTAGCAAGCCATAACGGCTATGGTTTATTGAGAAATGTCCTTTTTTGGTTCCGTACTGAAAGGGGTATCAACGGGACTCTATTAATAAGTTGTCTGTTCGTCCGTCTGTCTGTCACATGCTTTTTTTGTAGTTTTAAACCGAAATAGGTAGACACCTGAACATTGTATACTTCACTTGTTCACTTCTACTTATTACACACACACTTTCACACACAATCAATTTTTAATCTTTATTTTGGTGTAATGTTATAAGACTTTCCACAGTAAAAGTATAATTTGACTCGTACGAAAAACCTTTATATATTCTATGTTCGAATTTCCACGAGTTTCATTGCCCTTTAGCGATTTTGCATACCTCCCGTGGCGGGTTGTTGTCGTTGAGTGTCCGTAGCGGAGCAGTAGAGCCGGTGGCGACAAGAGTGGTCGGGCCGCCTGCACTAGAGACGGCGGGGCAAGAGCCCGGGGCCATCGGGCTCGGCTGTATGGGCAGGATCGTGGCCTGACGCTCAGGTAGACCGTTCAGCATTGGCGGCGATGTCGCTCCCTGGAGCCATGTTACATTAATTGACCAACAGGCAAAGATAGGGAAAAAACTACTATAGCTATAAAATTGCAGTAATGAGTAACAGGAACAGGTAAGATTTTAACAATAAAAGCCAAAAATTGTTTAATCGAATGCCTAAGTTCGTCAAGTTTCTTGTCAAGTTGGTCAAAATTACTGAGTGGCGAGTGCGCCAGCCAAACAACTCGAAGTGGGGGCCGGTCTTCACGTCATAGACCCCCAATGACGACATAAGGCGAGCCCTCTCTACTACAAAATTCCCAGCGGTTCTGGAGCCTATTGTCATTGTTCGGAATGACGGAGAGGCCAGATGGGATAGCTCTTGTTCCGTGGAGGCGTGGAAGCTCTTTGGGACGCCACTTGCGTGGACACATTGGGGCAACCTCATCTCAATACTGCAGAAGGCAACAACAAGCGGCGACAATAAACAGACAAAAAGTTACTTATGATTATGACAGAAATGATATTTAAATATTTCATTGAGGCATTTGTAAATGTTCTAAATATTATTTTAGTATGTAGATTTCTGTTTGAGTGTAACTTAGAGAACAGATACCACCTTTCTTTGAGTGGTAGGAAACCTTACTTATATTAATATGTTTATTCATTTTGTTATAAAAAAAAACTCCCCAAAAGAGAAGACAGCGCTTCGCAAAGACGTATAGTGGACTAACGTAGCCGATTTTGAACATAAAGTAAGAAAAATGCCTTACATCGACACCTCCAACGGACATGACCGGCTGCAGGCTGAACGTCCACTGTCCGTTGACGGACGTGATGAGCGGCACCGTGTGCACCGTCGTGGGCACTTGTCCAACAGTGGGCACGCTCACCACCACGCTGCTGTGCGCGGACGTGGCCGTGGTCAGCGCGGGGCACGGGGCCGACTTCGACGCCGGCACTAGAGGCGGCGTAATAGTGTTCACTTGGGTACTTGCTGAAAGTCAAAATATAGATTTTAACCAAATTCAAAAAAGTGGAGGTTCTAAATTCAAATGTATTTTTGTGTATGTATGTTACTCGATAACCTCCGCCAATTATGATTCGATTTTGATGATACTTATTTTATTTGCGGTACTTTTTTTACTTTTCATACTTCAGCGGTAGTCCATACTCCATACCCAAAAAGAACGCGTCGAATTGAGAACCTCCTGCTTTTTTGAAGTCGGTTGGAAAGTTAAAAAATTAAACAATTTTAATGGTATTGATTCTCAAAAGGTATCTTTTTGGTCCGATAGAACAGAGAAAACAACATCATTTTGGTGCGTTCTAAAATCAATTCCTATATGAGGAAAATTGTGTATTTTCAATAACTCACAAGATATGAACTAACCTGGACTGTTATTGACTGAACTAGCGTTTTTAGAAGCCGGCGAGGTCACGGGCCCGTTGGCAGCCGGCCGGGACCTCGCGGGCACCTGCGTCATCGGCGGCTGGATGGGAATGTACACCATAGAGTTCTTGCTGTTCAACTCGGACCGACCCTCGTCTCCCTTCTTAGGCTGAGGGAACGTTTTCTTCGCTTTTGGTCTGACCTCAACGGGCGGCTTAGGAGCCGGTTTCCTCACATTCTGATTGTTCAACGGCGAAACTGCCACTTTATTTATCCTTACGTCGCGTAAATTCGTCGACGGCGGATTCACAGGTCGAAGTTTGAACGCGTTCATCAGATCCATTTTCTCCAATTGTCTATCGCCGTCGTCCAAGTCTATAGGCTCGGCCTTGATCTCCACCTGTACGTCGTTGTTCGGTCGTTCTTTCTCTGGTGACGTCATTCGAGCAAAAGCCTTGACGCCCACTCGACCTACGGGCTTGTCCGTGTCGCTTCTCAGTTTTTGGAGTTTATCGACAGCCTCTTTCATGTTCCTCACGTTATCTGTACTAGTGGGAGTGAATATGCTCGAGTCTGAAGGCGCCTCGACTGTAATATCTATTGAATTCTTATCGTTACTAGTATCTGTAGTAACGGCAGTTGAGAGGCTTCTTACACTACTTATAGTAGGAAGGCCCGATGTGTTCGGTGTTACGCCGCTCTTTGCCGTTTCTCTAGCTATAATGGCTAAGCTTGTGTCATCGTCGAACACAATACGATCTTTAGTTCTAGGACTTGTAGTTTTGTCGGCAGCTTTCTCTAAGCTAACCTTAGCTACGTTTCTATCTGAAGTTTTCTCTGAGGTAGGTTTTGCTAACGTTTTCTCTTGGCTAACTTTGGCTGTAGGTTTGTCTGCAGCTTTCTCTGAGCTAACCTTTGCTACAGTTTTCTCTTGGGTAACCTTGGCTATAGGTTTTTCGGCCGTTTTCTCTGAAATGACCTTTGCTACAGTTTTATCTGCCGCTTTCTCTGGGGTAGATTTTGCCGCAGTTTTTCCAGTATCACTAGTTTTGTTTTCGCTAGGGTTTTCTGTAGAAATATCTGATGAGCAGTCCCCTTTCTTCTCAGAGTTTTTGTCTTTCGTGATGGCGCTGTCGTTTAGTGAAGACCTACTACTTTTAGAGCTAACGCGTCTACTGCGTTTGTCTTTTTCAACGGAGAAAGATTTATCTTTATCTTTTGATTTTTGTTTCTGTTTGTCGCCGCCCTCTTTCGTAACTATTCGAGTATCTTTGACAGCGCTCATTTCCGCATTTTTCATAATTTTTGCGATTGAAATAATCTTAATCGGAGCCACTCTCGGCTCCTTTTTCTCTGCACTCGGAGGCTCGTTATCCTTAGATCGGGATCGGGTTTCAACCACTCTCATATTATCTGTTGCTTCGAATTTTTCTGGACTGGAGGTCGATTTTTCCTTTTCTTTATTGGCTACTTCAGTTACCTCCTTACAAAAGCTCTCTTCAAGTTTTTTATCTACACTATTTAGTCGTTTCTTTTTCTCCTTAGTCTGGTTGTCTATGATGGTGATAACAGCCTCTTCTAAGTCGGAACGACGACGTTTCCTCGATGAATTGCTGTCTCTTTCTTTAGATGGAACTTCTATTTCCATGGTCTGTTCCATTAGCTTCTCATTTGGCTTTTCCCTGAAATTTATTTAATGCCGCATAAATACAACAGTTCAATTTTAAGTTTTCAGTTAAGTTTAAACAATAAACTGTTATATTTTCATCAAGAGTATTTGTCTATCTTTCTTAAGTATCAGAATACACGTTTCAAATTCCTCTCACACTTCTATTTTCGTGCCTTATTTTCATTTACCATCATATGAGATGAAGGCCAAGTGTAAGTCTACGTGAAGTGAAGAAAATAAGCTATAATTCTGTTTAAGTCATATATATTAAAGTGATACACAAAACAAAATCGAAGAAAGTTGTCGTTTATATAATCGATGCCAGAATTTCACGGACTAGTTTGACATGTGCGTGAGGAGAAAAATGGGCCAATATTGTTTTATCTGAAATAATGAGGTACACATAGCAAAATTTCATTTAACGTCGGCTTAGTTGGTAAAATTGTGTAACTATCAGAACCACACTGAGTGAACTGTGGCAGCATTCGTGTCCGGTGTACTGCCAAAGTAGTAGGTGAAATTATGGCGTCGACTTTAGATAAAATCGTTGTAAGAACGAAGGAAGAAATATGTGGTTCGTTTTAATACAATATAAATAACTTCACGCTTACAAATACTCTGACATCGTCAAGAATGTGCAGTCTTGTGTTGTGTTTGTGTTATTTTTATCGGATCAAAATTAACTTTAAGGTAAACATGTGATTGCAAAACGAAAATAATGATTTCGTAGATGACGTAGTTCTGTCTGTATCATCCGGAGTATTAACTATGATACATGCGTGAAATAAATCAACGTACTTCTCTTTCTCTTCCATAGTCACGTCCTCCTCCTCCTTGGCTATTTCGGCACCGGTCGCCATTTTGCGCGGCCCCACCACTGTGTCTTCTCCTTCGCTCGTGTCACTAACAAAAGTACAATAAAACATGTTAATATTTAGAAACATTAGATCTTGTGTCTAAGGATAAAACGGACGCAAGAGTTCTGGACTTCTTATATCTCAAACTGCCTCTTTTTGGAACCAAAACTTTGTAAAAACAAATTTTTGTTGCTATAAAATATAAGCTTTATAAACTATAAACGTTTATGTAAAAAAAAGAATACAAGTAAGGTGAAACAAATGATATAAAACGTAAAACAAAAAGTCGATAAGAGTCTAGGTGATCACATTAAAGTCTTCACTCATTAATTTTACTATTTTTACAGTACTGGTATTAAACAGATCGAATTGAGCATGTTTTAACTACGTCTTTCAATAATCTTCTACTCCAGAGGATAAATGAATTTCGACGAATGTTCTTTTTAACACGCTTTTATTAGCTTCACCTGTATGTTTGTGGGCTTGTGGGTTTGTGGGTCTGTGAGTTTGTAATTCTCCTTCGCGCGCCTGCTGCCTTCCTTGTCAACCACCCATAATTAATAATTGGTGCAAATAGGACAGACATAGTTCTGAGTGTTCGACTGAAGGGAGATCCTCGTTATCTGGACGGAAATCGAAATTGCTCACGATCGTCGATAGCCGGCCAACGAACAAGACCCGTCACCGTCCATAGAAATTACACGCTTTGATAGCATATTAAACTAAAAAGTGAAAAATAAATATAGTTTAAAAAAACTAAAAAACACGCTTTTAAAGAATATCGAACTAAAAAGTTTAAAATAATTTTTAAAATAAAATAAGCTTAAAGCAATAATGAACGAACAATAGTATTATTGTGAAAAAAGCGTGGGCGCTTTGTGCCACATTTTTCGTATATCGCTCGCTTTTTTCACAATAATACTAGTATTTATTGTTCGTTCATTATTGCTTTAAGCTATTTTATTTTAAAAATTATTTTAAACTTTTTAGTTCGATATTCTTTAAAAGCGTGTTTTTTAGTTTTTTTAAACTATATTTATTTTTTAATTTTAAGGTACACTCGAGTACAAAAATATGTATCCACTTTTGATCCACGTCATATTCCCCTTTAATTGACATTTCCTTCAACACACTACATAGGAACAAGCTAGAGTGAATGTGATATGGTTAAATTTTTATATAAAACTCTAAAAAATTTCATCGAAATTCATTTGTTGTCTATTGCTACTCTGTAGTCACTCCCACACACATAGATAACAAACTGTACTAATGGCGCATCTTACCCATCATTGTGAGAGCCCTTGGAACTCTTAGAGTTGGATCTGCTCTTGTCCTTCATGGAAGCCGGCGAAGCGGTGGAGGGCTTGGCCTTCACCGGCGACGTCAATTCCCCTTCAAAGGATGGAATCTGGAATACCATACTATATTTAACATCATCATCATGCTATGACCTACAGACCTAGATTTCTGTATGAAAGGCTAACATGCAACATTTTATTACCTACTATTTTAAAAGCGCTATTTAGTGGCGGCATCAATGTTTTTAACTTATGCTGGCCACGGTGTTACGTCATCTATTATATGTATATGGACATGGACTATAGACAATAGGGTACTTGACCACAAATAAAATGGGGGTAGAATTTTATTTTATACCATAACGGACATTAAAATAAAACCCACCAAAATAAAAATACGTAAGAATTTTCATTTTTTTATTTGGATTTTGCAAGAATTTAAAATCTCAAACATTGCGAAAAATATAGTTTCTCAAATAGTAAAATGCTCATTCGATTTAGTTTTTTCATTGCTTCAACGTTTTCTTATAGGCGTATATAATACATACATTATTTAACGAGATAAATCAAAAGATCGATACAAGACTCATACATTTAACGCTCCAATACGGGTAGGTGACGTCACATAACACACCCGATTTAGATGGAGCGTTTTAGCACCGCGTGAAAAGAATTACTTCTAGGCGGGTTGTATTAAATAAGTATTCGTCCTATCAAAACAAAAATGATAGAACTATTTATCTTTTTACATGGACTATCGGATTAGACCAAAATATTTTTTCAGTCAAATATCTAATTCGTCATAATTAATTAGATTAATGTAGTCATAAAATTTTGGTCCTAGCCAGGGCAATTTATTGTGGAAAAAAAGTGACATAAAAATTTATTGTTATAACCGAATACAAGCCTTGCCATTGTAGTAGTGAGATCAGGGACCCTGCCCCTCAGGCGGTGACCCAATTCATGGACGAAGGTCTTGACCTCTAAGCAAGCACTGTAGATGGGACAGTGCGAAAGTGTTCGAAATACAAATTGCTTATGACTTACCATTAATTTGAGCTGTTCGTTTAGCTTTGAGGGGTCGAACTGGGTTTTGAACGGTGGATACACGAACTTCCCATATTTCCTTGATATATTGCGGATGTGCTGTTCTGCTTCCTAGAACAATAGAATAAAACAATTAAAATAGGCATTTCTTGCCTTCATTAGGGAACACGACGTTACGCCAAATGTTGCAGCGATAACGGGAATTCGTTCAGAATGCGTCCATACAAAAAATAATGTAGTATTTTTCTACTTTACTTCAATAAGAACATAAATAATGAAGATTGAAGCAAGTCAGTTACTGAATGCGCGGGCAAATGACTGGGTTGCAGAGCTTTAAACGAGACACAGTAAGCTCAATAAATACTATAATACAGAGTCTAGTTTGGTAACACACCTGCATACTGTCCAATATGTCCTGTCTCTTCGTGCGGAAGTTGTTAGGATCCTTCTCGGAGTAGAGGAAGCAATCCTTGGCGGGCACCCACGCACGGTCGTGCGCGCCGAAGAAACGAACGTCCACCAAACCAGAATTGTTCACAGACATGCCCTTGGCTGGCCAGTACGGGAAGCCTGAAACATACAAACAAATATTTATCACATAGAATATATACATTAATATCCTTGTTTCATAAGGCACGTTAAGAGAATTGTCTGTTTAGAGCACGTGGCCTCGTTCAAGTTTGCATTGTTTTGTAGCTATCCGTATCCGAGCCCTATCCTACCCGAGCGCTTACGGTGAGACAACATACACTACGCGAAGTTATAAACCCGTTATTTGGATGTTTCGTAGTCCCGTGATCATTTGAAGGATACAGTATATTATGTAGCCATTTTTTCAATACAGCATACTAATAAAATTTCAGATGTCGGTGGTTTTTCCAAATTGTTCTAAATTGATTCATACTCTTGTAAAACAGGTTCAAAGTTGGGGCTTTTTATTACTGGAAAATACAATACTTTAATGCCCTGTAACTCTGAAAGTTTATGTCTTGAAAATTTCATTGATTTTCATCGCTTATTACTCAAAATATGACGGTACTACGTTTGTATGGGCGCTTTGACAACGGCAAATCCTCTTAAGCCGTTGGTCGCGGTTATTAATTATCTACGACAGGTAGTAACTACATGAGCCATGGCAGCGGACTATGGCGGCACAACAACCTGACACTAGGGTCTTACTATCTACATGATAAGAGAAGAGATTAAATCCTGACCCCTACCGAAAACCTATTATGGTCCAGTTTCATAAACTACTGTAATAACACTGCTATCCTATGTGTGGTGGTGTAAAATCATAATAAATCGTTTAACAGTATTATATTATATTTATTAGTTTTAGTTTAGTTTTAGTTAGTACTTTCAACTCTGTAAATTATAGTTCGAAGTAGTTACAGGTAGAAAGTGTCAAAAACCGGCCAAGTGCGAGTTGGGCTCGCGCACCGAGAGTTCAGTACAGAATATGGATATTAAAATACGGAAAACCATAAATAATATGCACCGAACAATCATCTAACGAATGCGCCTCGATTTTCGTTATCAATTTAGTTTTACTTACTAGATACTACTACTAATAAGTAAAAACGCACGTCTCGACAAAAATCACGTTTGTTGTATGGGAGCCCTCTTAAATATTTATTTTATTGTTTTTTAGTATTTGTTGTTATATCGGCAACAGAAATACATAACCTGTGAAAATTTCAACTGTCTAACTATCACGGTTCATGAGATACAGCCGGATGAACAGTGAAGTCTTAGTAATAAGGTCCCGTTGGTTGCCCTTTGAGTATGGAACCCTAAAAACGGCTACTTTTTGTTTAAGCGCCTATCCCCAGTGGGGATACCTGTCGGTAGTCGGTTTGGTTGGTGGTAGGGCATTTCTATGTCCGCTTGGCTAGCTACCACCATATTAGTCTGTCGCCAAACCGCAGTGTTAATAGCACTGTTGTGTTCCGCTATGAAAAAATTGCAGAGATAGCGCCTCACTAGATTGAGGCTGCTGGTTGCGCACGCTTAACGGCCTTATCGTCACTTGCCATCAGGTGAGATGAAGGTCAACTGAAAACCCAGCATAATTTAAAAAACTATACCTTTAAGTTTAGCCCAAAGCAGTATATGTGGTGTGGTGCAGACATCGGTAAACCATGTTGGTCGTCGCGCATGCGCAGCGGCGTAGCACTCGGGACACGCTTCTATCTCTCCCATCTCCGCGCGGCACGAGCGGAACAGCGCGCGCGCACCAGCCGTCAGCTTAGATTGTACTGCAATATACCAACCACGGTAATATATCTCACTTATAATTAATATTTGATAAACGGTATTCATGCAAGCAAAACCAACAAGCGAGTGATTGATGATCAAGTACATATCGGATGGAGCGTGAAAAACTGTTGAACACAGAGAGTAATCATTCAAAAAATAGTACAGTACTCGCACGCTATGTTTGCCCCTCTGAAGTTAGCTCTCCGCAATTTCAAGCATGTACAGACTGAATGTGTGTGTATTATTTTCGATAATAACTATCCCTAGATGACGTAAAACACTAGGACATTTCTTTGCACCCGCAAACATGCCTTACCCCTCCCATTTATAATAATTGATACTTCGCGGTCTTTTGTGGCTAACTGGAGAGGGGCAAACTTGGTGTGCGAGTACTGTAGCAGGTGTTATTTGGTTTTTGGGTATAAAATGACAAATTAATGTACCCGTATTTTTTAACTGAAATAATTGAATTTTCCGTGCGGTTTCGGCTTAGAATGTAACCACCCCATCTCTTGTGTCGGTGTCGTAAAAGCCGACTAAGGGAAAACCTACACCGGGGGTAGGGGCAGCAGCCTCCTCCTGAAGAACTAAATCGAATACTGCGATCACGAACCCGTCTAGCAAGCATGGTGATTATGCTAAAAACCCCTTATGGCAGTACGCCCATTACTACGGCCCCCAGTCCCCGGCGGCCCCGCTATTCCTGACTACGGTAGCGGTCACTTTTACGGCGGGGCAGGGGATGCGAATAATCTTCGGAAGAGATTCGGCTACCACCAACGGCGACTCGACCTGGCCTGAAGATAGTGGAGCTGGAGGAAGAAGTAGACAAGTAGAAGAGTAGACGGAGGCGATAATTATTGTATTACTAGCTTTTGCTTTATCGGACAGTCAATCTAAATCTCTAATAATTACAACGTCAAGGACAAACAAACCAATTTTCAACAAATACGCTACTGGATCATTTATTCAGCCTTAAGGTTATTGGCTCCATAAAAGTTTCATACTAAATTCTTGTGGCCATAATCTTTTAAACTAAAACTTCACAGTGAATCACAATTTTCGTTTTTACACAATTATTGTTCAAAGCGCCATCTAGGGACCATTAGCTGCGTAATGACTATTGTAGATAGCTATAAAGTTGTATATTAATGATATTCATTTTGCGACACTATCCGATCATATGTCCTATTTTTAGATAATTACTGCAGAAATTCCTGTTTTAAGGTAATTACTTATCAAAGCCATTCTATTATAAAAGATTATGGCAACAGAAATTTAGTATGGAGGCATTCCGAGAGGAATCTAAAACTTACAAATGTTATTTTTGTGCAGTGATGAATATAACCTGATAAATGACAATGAAGGTGAAAACATATGAAGAATGACCACAAAAGCTTGAAGCGAACGTAAATAAAGATAGTATAAAGAGACCAACAATTCTCACATGTGTTGAAAATGATACTGTTGTGCAGTATCCATTGCGCGTCGGCCACGAATGCCTCCGTGCTGCCGTACAGCCCCTCAGAGATGTTCTCCTTCATCAGCGTTAGGTCCATTGGATGAACCACGTATTTATCGTAGTCGGGGAACTGGGCACGGTCCACTGCGTGCATGAATGGCTCCACCTGCAACAAGCACATACATATTTTTTCTTGTTTTACTCATAAAATTGTTGTTGGCATCAATACAGATTATACATATCTACGCGTATCTAATGGGAAAGTCCGCCCTGTTTATTGCCTTATGTATCTATATGTATAAATCAAACAGTCAGTCAGTTACACCATTTTATAACTCAAGATCGGTTGAACCAATTTTAATTTTAATGATATATTTTTTTAATTTTTCCGCGCCCTGGATTAAGCAGAATTAGAAGATGGGAAAAATTTTTAAACATTCTCATCCATTTTGCTCGGAACGGCGCAGACGAAATCGCGGTCAAAAAGATTATCACTACTAAATAGCTAAACCGTTGTTGATAAAATTAGATATAAGTAAATGCGTGTGAGTTTGTTTGTACTTCCCTCCTGCTGTCAGGATTTTTTGGAGTTATAGGGACAGTTGAAGGGCAGGGAAAGGACATAGGCAACATTTTATTCCGATCGAGCAAGTAGTTAAACAAAAAACCGCATGTAAATCGGTCAAACCGTTCTGGAGATAAGTGGCAACATTGGTTTGTATGTACACACAAACAAACATCCTCTCACCCTAAACGCATACACTGTCTCCGTTCCGTCGCGGGTAAAAATAGGCAAAAGCTAGTAATAAAACGACATATATACTAGGTTAGAACTAAATTTCTCATATTGACAATATTAATTTTCATATGCAATTTACTTCGAGAAAGATTATAAAGAGCAGGCAAAGGAAGCAGAGCCTCCACCTACATTTTTTTTCTCAATCAGAATGTAATATATTTCCACACTACCACACAATCAATGGGTGTGCAACAACAATCAAAGGGGGTGCGAAGAATCTCCGGAAGAGATTCGGCTACCACCAACGACGACTCGACCTGGCGACATATAACGCGCGGACGCTGAGGACCGACGAGAAGATCGTGGAGCTGGAGGAAGAAGTAGACAAGTTGCGATGGGACGTTATTGGATTATCAGAAGTCCGAAGAGAGGGAGAGGACACGATAATCCTCAAGTCGGGCAACTTGTTCTACTACCGGGAAGGCGACAAAACGTCACAGGGCGGTGTCGGGTTTATCGTCCGGAAGTCCCTGGTCAACAATGTAGTGAAGTTGGAGAGTGTCTCGACGAGGGTAGCGTACCTTATACTCAGAATAACCAAACGGTATTCGCTGAAGGTTATACAGGTTTACGCACCCACCTCGTCACATCCAGATGACGAGGTAGAGGCCATGTATGAGGACATATCTAGAGCCATACACTCCTCAAAGACACACTACACTGTGGTCATGGGGGACTTTAACGCGAAACTAGGCAGAAGGAACGGCGATGAGCTGAGAGTGGGGAAATTTGGGATTGGGCAACGGAACCCTAGGGGGCAGAAGCTGGCTGACTTTATGGAGAAGGAGGGACTCTTTGCGATGAACTCCTTCTTTGAAAAGCGGCCGCACAGGAAGTGGACCTGGATTAGCCCCGATGGTTCCACGAGAAACGAGATAGACTTCATCTTGAGTACCAAGCGGCAGACCTTCAGTGATGTCTCAGTGATCAACAGGGTGAAAACCGGTAGTGATCACCGCATGGTTCGAGGCACACTGAAGCTTAATACCAAACTGGAAAGAGCTCGTCTGATGAAGTCTACGCTCCGGCCTCAAAATGCTTACATCTCAAACCCCGAAAGCTTTCAGCTCGAACTACACAATCGCTTCCAATGCTTAGACGCTATAGAAACCGTTGACGATATTAACGATCGGCTCGTGGAAACTGTCCATGCGGTAGGGTCTAAATTCTTTAAGGCCCGTCCCGCAAATAGAACCCAGAAACTCTCTGATCATACTCTCAAACTCATGCGGGATAGACGCGACATATGCTTGCAGTCTCCAGCTGATTCGTCAGAGTATAGGCAGCTTAATAGACAGATCTCTAAATCGATGCGACACGATATTCGCCACTTTAATACATCACGTATTAAAGACGCGATAGAGCGGAACAAAGGCTCCAAGGTGTTTGCAAAAGATCTGTCTATAGGGCAGAGCCAACTGACGAGGCTGAAGACCGATACGGGCTGCATTGTTTCGTCAAAACCGGAAGTTTTGAGAGAGATCGAGAAGTTCTATGGACAGCTGTACACATCGTCACAGAGACCAGGCGCAAGCCCGGTGAGTGACCGAAGAGCCAAACTGACCCGACACTATACCGAAGATATCCCGGACGTCAGCCTGTATGAGATTCGAATGGCTCTCAAACAACTCAAAAATAACAAGGCGGCAGGTGAAGACGGAATCACATCAGAGCTTCTGAAAGCGGGTGGAAAACCGATACTTGTAGTCCTTCAGAAGCTCTTTCAGTCCGTCATACACGAAGGCTGCACGCCAGAAGCGTGGAGCAGAAGCGTGGTGGTGCTCTTCTTTAAGAAAGGCGATAATGCCTTACTGAAGAACTACCGACCGATATCCCTTCTGAGCCACGTTTATAAGTTGTTTTCGAGAGTCATTACGAACCGACTAGCACGCAGGTTTGACGACTTCCAACCTCCCGAACAAGCCGGTTTCCGAAAAGGCTTCAGCACCGTAGACCACATACATACGCTCCGGCAGATTATACAGAAGACCGAGGAGTATAATCGGCCATTATGCCTGGCGTTTGTGGACTACGAGAAAGCCTTTGATTCAATCGAGACTTGGGCAGTGCTTCAGTCTCTCCAAAGGTGCCACATTGACTATCGCTATATCGAAGTGTTGAAATGTTTATACAATAAAGCCACAATGTCCGTCCGAGTACAGGATGAATGCACGAAACCGATCCAAGTGCAGAAAGGTGTAAGACAGGGTGACGTTATATCCCCGAGACTCTTCACCACTGCACTGGAAGATGTTTTCAAGCTTCTGAACTGGAAAGGACTGGGCATCAACATCAACGGCGACTACATCACTCACCTTCGATTTGCCGATGACATAGTCATAACGGCAGAATCCTTGGAGGATCTGAACGTAATGCTAAATGACCTCAACAGAGTTTCCCAACAGGTAGGTTTAAAAATGAACATGGACAAGACGAAAATCATGTCAAATGTCCATGTTGCACCTATGCCGGTAGTGGTTGGGAACACTACAATCGAAGTTGTAGACGAGTATGTGTACCTGGGACAGATCGTTCAACTAGGTAGGTCCAACTTCGACAAAGAGGTCAACCGAAGAATCCAACTCGGCTGGGCAGCGTTCGGGAAATTACGGCATATCTTCTCGTCCAAAATACCTCAGCGTCTAAAGACAAAAGTCTTTGATCAGTGCTTGTTGCCAGTGATGACATACGGAACCGAAACGTGGTCTTTTACTGTGGGCCGAATAAACAAGCTCAAAGTCACTCAGCGAGCAATGGAACGAGCTATGCTCGGAATTTCTCTACGTGATAAGGTCCGGAATGAGGAAATCCGTAGACGAACGAAGGTCACCGACATAGCTCGACGAGTCAGTGAGCTGAAGTGGCAATGGGCAGGCCACATCGCTCGAAGAACCGATAACCGGTGGGGAGTAAAGGTTCTCGAGTGGCGACCACGTACCGGGAAACGTCTACCAGGCCGTCCCCCCACTAGATGGACCGACGACCTGGTTAGAATCGCGGGGAGTCGCTGGATGCAGGTGGCTCGGGACCGGTCGATGTGGCGTACCATGAGGGAGGCCTATGTCCAGCAGTGGACGTTTCCCGGCTGATGATGATGACACAATCAATATAGCACTACTTGGAGTTGTTTTCGCTGCATCTGACGAGAGACAAACTCAACTTATTATACACTTAAATCTTCCTTAAGAATGACTCTGTTGATATATGAAAATAGCATGAAAATCCGATCAATAGTTTTTGAGTTCATCTTAAACAGACAGACAGGCGAGGGACTTCGTTTTACAAATTGTTATGATACTTTTTTTCTCCAGGTCACGTGAGATAATGAATGAAAAGGATATTCAACCAACTTATGTGTGAGGGTGTACAGTGAGTCACCGCCAGCCGCGGCTGTTAGACCGAGTGCAAAATTATCAACACAGACCGTTAAACATGGACAAGATGCATTTTAATTTACATTATATCTATTGAGCATTTTATTTCTAAAAAAGTTTCATTTTGTTTAGTATCAAATCAATATCAAAAGCATTTTATTCATTAAGAAGGTACTGCACGAAGTTTTGTAAATTAAAGAAACTACTCTTATGCACTGAATTACTTAAGTCATATCAATGTAGATATGACTTGAGGTTATCCCGAACTTTAACAAGGGCATGCTGTTGTTGAAATTTGGTAAAAACACATAAATAATTCATTATTAAGATGTCATAAACTTTATTTAGTTTTTATTAATTATTTATGTATTTGCATCAACTTTCAACAAGAGCGTGCCCTTGTTCAAAGATCGCTCTAACCTAAATAAGTCATTTCAATGTATTTAATTCAGCGCACAGTAGTAGACTGTAATTTAAAAAATTAAGTGCAGTACAAAAAGAGGACAAAAAAGAAGAAAAGCAGTTCTGCACGTGCCACATAAGCTTAAAATTCTTACGGACTTCGCAAACAGTGACATACATGTCAAAATTTAGCAAACGACACCATTTTGAATAACGCGCTGCCTATACAATAACAACAAAATGATGAATCAAAATGCATCACTTATACCCGTCGTACACATGTATAAGTGTAACGCGGTTTTATTATTAGCGCCGAGCGAGATGGCGACAACGCGTCGGTATCGATTGGCTGACGTTAGAGAGAGACGGAGGGAGAAGCGTTACGCGGCACTGCGTAGATAAAGCAAGGTCATTTCACTAAGGCACGCCTGCATGTTTCGTAGCCACGCGACTGGCTGTCGCCCCCAAAACATAGTACTTGTTGTTAATATTCGTATATATACATTTGCGTTTGAATATGTTTTAGATATCGGCCAACCATCCCATTTTATAAAGCAATATCGTTAAAATGCGATATGAATCACTACTATAACCACATTTTTTAGTTTCTTCGTCCTTCCTTTACGTCGCAACTCAAGAGTCAGAATGACTTGATTTTTCGTATAGGGATAGTTGAAGGGCCGGAAAAGGCAACTTTTATCCCGATCGAACTAGTATTTCCCGTAGGATAATTTCTGAGGTCGGCGGGTAAATAGCTAGTGTTAATATAAATATTAAGTAGTAGGTATGTGGAAATATGATTATAAATGTGAAAGCGAGTATATGTAATTTTGTTTGCTACTTCGCGCTTCTACGGGACCACCATTCGTCATGAAATTTGGCATGCATTTAGTTTATGACATGGAGAACAAATTTTTACCCCGATACAATAAGTTTACCTCGTGGGTTCTGAAGACCATGCAGACGAAGTCACGAGCTAAAGCAGAGTCTTTTTCTGTGTGGGTGTGTCGGTTTCACTAGAGTGCAAATGCCGACTACCAAGTTCAATAATTCATTGAGATTTTTCATAATTATTATACGACGGTTTTCGATATTCAGACAGATAAAGAAATAAACGTCAATAAATTTGACGAAATGGTAACTTTTCATTCAAATTGTACAGAAAATTGTAGCAAAAAAAGTAAAATCAAATTACCCCATTAAGATCCATCATTCTTTTCATGGCATGTTTCAGTAGTTCACACAACATGCCCAGCGATGTCTTCTTCATTGCCGGCGATCTGGAAATAACGATTTTAAGATGTAACAATAAAATAGAACCACTACTTCTAAATCTAGATATATATATATAGATACAAGGTCTGCTTCATGATCAAGCTTGGTCTTGAGGGTGTGATTTGACACATGGAGAAATGTTTGCAATTTAAAAACAGGACTGTAGGGCTTCATTCATTAAACACGCAAAACAGCTATTTCTAGGTCTACAAAAAGTAAATACTCATAATAAAACTAAAATACATCAATCTAGGAATAAACATTTGAGATTTTATAATACCGTATGCTGACAATTACAATACAAAAGAAGTTACTATTATCAGATTAATATTATAATTGCTTGATTTATAAAATACAAGGAACATAATTTCCTTTAATGCCCTATCAAAAACTAATCAAAACATACCTTGTTTCAGAACTCTCAGCAGCTAGAACAGCTAAGCATTCTGGGCAAGCCCAGTTCTTATCCGATCGCATTTTGGTTCTCTCTTGGGCGGGCAGACACTTGAAGTGGAAGGATCGAGGGCAGACAGTGCAATGCACGGGCGGCTGTGCTTTATCATTCGTCTGAGGTTCAACAGCCCAGTGGCACTGCCAACAGTAAGCATCCGAGCGGAGTTTGCTAGACTTATCTGTCACCTGATTTAGAGAGAAATAAAGCAATATTATTTTAGGAACTTATTCCATCGCCAACTATGTACAGCTGAATCTCATTTAAAAAATCTGCAGGATCTTGAGTGAGATTCTATGCAGAACAACACAACTTTGCTTCGCTTTAATCACAACATGTACAGTGTTTTCTTTTACATTGTTGGGACGACTCCGGGTGATTATATCCTAATAGTAACTTACATCTACTTTATATATTAAATTTACATAACACAAATAATAAATTCAAGGACAATTTTTATTTTTCATAGATAAAATATTATTATAGTAAACAAAATAGCATTTGTTTTTCTAGTCAAATTCGAAATAGTAAAACTACATTTTAATATATTTACCATTCTTCACTATTATTAATTCAAAATGAATTCATCTCAATATTGTTTTTTGGCAGATGAATAATATTACAATAAGTGACATAGTTCAGCTGCCATTTTGTAAAGCAAATGTCAGTGAAAGTACCCTGTTTTAAAGAGATTGGTTAGAATATCTGTTTAGGGATTGGTTTTTTCTACAAGCAGCTTTATGTAAGGTTTTGCCCTTGGTTTTTGTCTGAATAAACCGATATAGGGGATATGGATGTAATAAAATTACATGTATGGGATTTTTTAAAAACTTAACTGTAATAGTAAGTCACCCGTGGCATGGAAATTCCTAAGTGGTACACTAAATAAACAAAGGATTCAAAATTCCAATTTTCTAGAGTCTAACCCCAGCTTTTTATCTTTTTATACACAGATTTCTGAGAAAGTAAAAGCATTTCACTATACTTCAAAATATATTGTTTCACATCTCTGAAGTAATCCTCCAAAGTGTGTAAAGTACTAAAGACCTAAAAGAAAGAACAGCTTCTGCATTTTATAATCAGCAACAAATGAATATAATATATGATTTATCATCCTCTTAAACCACTTAATTTAAAGAAATAGTAAAATATGGATAGTGACAACAGGTGGCTACTCACTTGCTCCTCATAGAGTTTTTTCTTTTTAGGCATCGGACTCTCAGTTGTATCTCTACTTTTCTCTACTTTGGTTTTCTCCTCATTGCTTTTTACCTCTTCAATTTCATCTTCAGACATATCTTCATCCTTCTGCACCTTACCAGTCACAGAACTAAGAAAACTCTTTACCTTAGATACAAATTCAGGATTCTGAGACCTCATTGACCTCTTAGTAGCAGTTTTCTCAGACTTCTCACTACAGTTACTCTTCTGCGAGTTTTCACTGCACCGCCTGCCGTGGATCTTTTCTGGATCAATAGATGTGTTCAGACTTTCCAGAGGTGTCCTAGACTTCCTAGTTTTGCTTGTAAGCTGTGTACATTCACTTATTATCTTGGACTCCTTAGCAGAGTTAATTAAACTCTTTAATTCTCTACTAATACTCTTGTTATGTTCTTTTTCTGAAGTGTCAGAATTAGTTTCCATCAGGGAATCATTTGATGCTTCTTTGTCGACTTCTAATGCTGATATTGCTGCAACATTTTTGTTGATCACCTCATCTGGCTTTATTGTGTTAGTGTCATTTATTATCTCTAATGGTTTAGACTTCTCTAATGTTGTTTCTTTATTTGCAGTAACATTTTTTGGTTTTATTGGGCTTACTTGGAGTAGTTTTGTTGGACTTTCTTTATATAATTTTGTTGGACTTTCTTTATCGATTTTTGATGGACTTTCTGTATCCTTTTTTGATGGACTTTCTGTATCTATTTTTGATGAACTTTCTTTATCTCTTTTTAATTGACTTTCTTTTTCCATTTTTGATGTTGTTTCGTTATCAATTTCTGATAGAGTTTCTATCTCAATTCTAGATGGAGTTTGTTTATCAATTTCAGATGGAGCTTCTTGAGCAATTTTTAATGTAGTTTCTTTACCTACTATTACTGCAGTTTCTTTAATTGGCAATTCTTTGACAGGTTCCTTTATTGGTGACACTTTTACAGTCTCTTTACTCAAAAATTTTGCTGGAGTTTTCCTTACAAGGGTTATTTTGTTTGATGATTCTCTTATAGGTGTCTGTTCGCCTGTTTGTGAAGGTTTAATAAGCTGATCTTTGCCTATGGTTATTTTGAGTAAAGAATCTTTGCTGGGAGTTGTTAATACCTGTAAAGGCTTGTTATATTCGGAAACAGGTTTTATATTTGTGTTCTTGCCAGGACTTTTATGTTCATAGCCATCAAGTTTTTTAGGTGAATTTAGTTCAGGTTTGCTGGAGGAATCTACAGCATCAGGAGACTGTGAAGCCAAAGAATTTGATTTGTTTGATTGAACATCTAAACTAATTTTTTGTAAATCCTGTACTGTTAATATAGACTTCTGTACCGGTTTCTGTAAACTAGATGACTTTATTATAATTTTTTTGATTGGGACTTCTTTTGGCGGTGATTTGTCTATACATTTTCCTGGCTCAATTGTAGAGCTGGTGCCTTCTTTGAGGCTACTGTGCAGCTTGTTAGGAGACATCTCTTCCTCATATATCTTCTCGACAACTACGGTGGTCTCGACGTTGCGGTGCGAGCCCGTGACTTCCTGCACGTCGAGATCGTCCGTGGTGGACGACACGTCCGTTTCCATGTGAGCATCAGGGCT
The DNA here is from genome assembly GCA_910589575.2 of Carcina quercana. Classification (NCBI taxonomy): domain Eukaryota; kingdom Metazoa; phylum Arthropoda; class Insecta; order Lepidoptera; family Depressariidae; genus Carcina; species Carcina quercana. The sequence continues at coordinate 5,508,532 of OU342429.1, forward strand.
CTCATCCATCACCTGTGACAGAAACGCCTGATAATTATAGCTCAACACTAACTAGCCCAAAACCCAAAAACATGTGCGCGTCCTAACAATAGATATCTAAATATTCAGGGAACCGGTCACTACCCAAGCTCAGTCACCCAGCCAACGACGTATGTACTTTCGATACATACTCATACCGATACATTCATGGACTCACCTCGCTTTCCGTGCTCCTGTGACACTATGACCGCTAAGCTAGCTTCAGCGAAGAACTAGCCTCACTTGAAGATTGTTATTACTAAAATATCCGTGGTAATCTTCAGCAAAATTGGTAAATTCTAAAATAAATTAACGGAAGAAAGAATCCACACATCGCCATCGCAATCTCACGTACGTATCTTTATTTGTTCGGTGAATGCACAGATGGCGCTGCCGTTACTTAATAGTTGTGCCATCTCGCTCTTATAGAATTATTCTTCTTTTCTTTTACAAGCAAAAGTATATTTTTCTTTCATGTGGTTAGGTATAGCTGTCCTTTTTATAGACTACAACGTGAAGTTCGCACGAAGTTCGTTGACACTGGGGATGTGCCTAGTGCAACTGTCGTTAATCGATCGATTTAATAAAATAACTATGTTTAGGATATAGCGTTTTATATTTTAAATTATTATATGTAGTAACATTGATTGTTACAACTTAACGTCTCACGGCAAGTCAATGTCAAAATTCTATCAAAAATCACCTGTGAGTGGGTGGAAAAATGTTGTTGTAGAATATAAAAAATTTTGTGTATTTAAAACAAACACTAAGTAAAATGGAGTTTATTGAACTAATATTAATCAATAAACTAGACGGAGTTATACTTAAATATCCGCACCATGAAAATGTTGATGGTACTGTGTGTATTACTGGACATCATCTTATTTTGAGTTCGAGAAAGGAAGGCGTTCGTGAATTATGGGTAAAACGTCCTGTATTCCCTTTCAGACAATACGTTACGTTACGCAATAAATCCTATGATTATTTTGGGGCGATACCTTTGATAAGAAGTAAATTCATTCTCCAATAGACATTATGTCACTACTTGGTTTTATTCTTACTATTTTATCTATACTACTATACTGATGCCATTTCAATTATTAAATCGTATCTCAATGCACACTGGAGAGCATAACTGCTATTAGACATACTTTGTTATATGGTTTGCCTTTTTCTTTTTCACTGGACAGATTTATGATATTTTTTTAGTTTTAGGGCTTAAACACAATTTTTTATCCTAGTAAAGTGTTCCTCAAGGATTTATTTATTTAAACAATTTATTGTACACAGAAAATATATACAAAAGGAACAAATTAGTACTATAAGAAATTTCTTGCAACAGTCCTGGGTCAATAGAGAAATAGTCCTTCTTCTCTAGTGTACATTTAATATACATAAATATGATACACAAATTCGAGATACAAAATATTAACATATATCTATAGTCATACAATACAATAATAAGGATGATTTATAAAGTCTGTGCAAATTAAGATGTTGGCAATCTAATACAGTGTGAGTCCTTATAAAGTGCACATATTAAAATCAGGGAAACTACACCCCATTTTATCGACGGGAAAAATATTAAAAAAAATTAAAAAAATTATTTGAGTTTTTTATGATGTTTTTAAAATTTTGAGTTGCACCTGTTGACCCTATTTAGATAAAACGTCATAATTTTTAAACTAAGTGTGTTATCGCAGTGGAATAAATTTTGTGATGATGACTAATAATAAGCCGTACCCATAAAGTCAAAATATCCAAGAAAACTAACCTTATAAATTTATAATTAAGTGAAACTTGAAGAAAATCTGGATTTTTTTTCATCATTTTTGCAATTGATTTACAATTTCTCCTAAAATCATGTTATTAACCCTACTTTTTTTTTATTCCAGCATATTCTACGTATTATTAGCTTTCTAAAAGTAAAATTTGCAAGTTTATTACTTAGATACAACTTCTTAAATCAGCGTTTAAAAAATGCAGTTATCTGAGTTAGAGCTGGAGGATGATTTAAACAAAAGTATTTTTCAAGCATAAATCATTTATTACCTTTAACTAATTAAAAATAAATCAAATCAGTAATTATCCTAATGCATCAAATGTTCGAAATGACCACCCTGTTGTTGCATACACATTGTAGCGCGAAGCAAAATTTGCTGCGTTGCCCTTTGAATCATATCGGGATCATTTTTAATTTCATTGGCCACACGCAAAACCCTTTCTTCAAGTTCCGCTTCTGTATTAATTTGACTGCTGTACACCCTTTGTTTCATGGTCCCCCATAAAAAATAATCCATAGGTGTGAGATCGGGGGAACGCGCCGGCCACCCAACTGGTCCTCCTCGACCAATCCAGCGACGTGGATAATTGTCATTTAAATATGACCTGACGATCAGCGCATAATGGGCGGGACATCCATCCATTTGGAGCATCATTCTGCGACGGGTTAGAAGTGGCACATCTTCCAATAGCCACGGCAGTTCGTCTCTCAGAAGTACAAGAAATCTCTCTCCAGTTAACGTTCTTGGGAGTATTATAGGACCAATGAGAAAATGGTCGATCATTGCGGCCCATACATTTAAAGAAAATTTCACTTGGAACGTAGAAGCCCTTTTCAACCTAGGGTTTTCACCTTTCGGGCACCACCGATGTAAATTTCGGCAATTAACGATGCCATCTCTAGTAAATTGGGCTTCGTCTGTCCAAAGAATCTTTTTAGGGAACTGTGGATTGTCTCTTGTTTTTCTTAAAACCCATGAAGACATAACGCACCTTGGACGTGAATCCACATCTTGGTGTAAATGCTGCACCCTTTGATAGTGGTATGGATGCAACCCTGCTTTTCTTAAGATGCGCCAAACTGATTTCTGGGACACGCCATGACGTAATGCCAAACGTCTCGTACTGGTAGTCGGGTCACGAAACAAATCATCCAAAATTGCTTCTTCGATAGCAACATCGATAATAACACCTGGTTCGCGGCGATTCCGAGGCACAAAAAGTCCAGCGCTAGCCAGTCTTCTATGGACTTCTTGGAAATTACGGGCTGATGGCACGGGGCGTCGATTCGGAAATGCAGTTAGATAAGCTGCGCAAGCAGCTCTAGCACTCCCTCGGTACATTCCATAGTAATAATGGATATCGGCAATGTGTGCTGGAGGGAAATCACTTATACGTGGCATGGTGACCACAAAGCAAACGCGTGATACGTAGGATACGAAAACTGATAACGTTGGTAGGAGAAATACAAATAGCAGCGGCGAAAGGTTCGGAGCGACTGGCTGGCTAGGCTACAAAGCATAACGAACGTTCAAATTGTCCTTCAACAGGCCCCCCTCTTCCCCTTTCGTACTTCGACCCGCGTGCCTCTACAATGACTCACCAAAAAAAAGGTCTCTACCTGTGATAAACAATGATGCGTAGCCAAACAATGCGCATAGGCTTTTTTCAAACGGTCATAGAAACTGTTATTTTTAAGTAATAATCGTGCAATTTTTATTTTTAGAAAGCTAATAATACGTAGAATATGCTGGAATAAAAAAAAGGTAGGGTTAATAACATGATTTTAGGAGAAATTGTAAATCAATTGCAAAAATGATGAAAAAAAATCCAGATTTTCTTCAAGTTTCACTTAATTATAAATTTATAAGGTTAGTTTTCTTGGATATTTTGACTTTATGGGTACGGCTTATTATTAGTCATCATCACAAAATTTATTCCACTGCGATAACACACTTAGTTTAAAAATTATGACGTTTTATCTAAATAGGGTCAACAAGGTGCAACTCAAAATTTTAAAAACATCATAAAAAATTCAAATATTTTTTTTTATTTTTTTAAATATTATTCCCGTCGATAAAATGGGGTGTTGTTTCCCTGATTTTAATATGTGCACTTTATAAGGACTCACACTGTATATAAAATTCTCGTGTCACAGTTTTCGTTGCCATACTCCTCCGAAACGGCTTGACCGATTTTGATGAAATTTTTTGTGCTTATCCGGTATCTATGAGAATCGGCCAACATCTATTTTTCATCCCCCTAAATGTTAGGGGTAGTCGTCCACCCCTAAATTTTTATTTTTAGTCAAAATTTTTAATTTCTATTTTTTTATGATACAACATACAAAAATACATACAATCCTCAATTTTCACCCTTCTACGATCAACCCTTATTTTTTAATAGCCATTTTAGTAATTTAATCATTTTTCCTCTCCGGTCGAAAACTGATCAATTATAGTGTTTTTAACTGTACTTCGATTAAAATTTCCTTTAGCTTATGGCAAATCTAAAATTTATTTTATGAAAATAAACATTTCGAAACTAGAAATAATTTATAAGGCAAAACAACGTTTGCCGGGTCAGCTAGTAGTGTTATATATTTTTATGGAAGATTTTGTGCATTCACAATTTCCTGTGATCTAAACTGAAATAATTTGCATAAGTCCACTGCTGGACTTGATGAGCTTTCCTCATGTTTTGATCTTTGTGGGTTTGCCATAATCATCATGCTTGGCTGGCTGACAGATTGGTGATTACTGATGTTGCAATACATTTGGTGGTAGATTCTGTTGCTCATTTTGAGGCTATGTGAACTTGGCACCCGACCTTGAAAAAATTTAATTTTTTTTGCGCTATTCGATAGATTTACGTTTGTAGTTGTTTGTAGTGAAACTATTTTCGTTTGTAGTTAAACCAAAAAAAAGTTATGACGAGTCAAAAAAAAGCTGGCACCCGACTTTGAAAAAATTAACTTTTTTTTGTGGTTATCGGTAGATATAGGTTTGTAGAGGTTTGTAGTGAAACTATTTTCGTTTGTAGTTAAACCAAAAAAAAGTTATGACGAGTTAAAAAAAATTCTCTCAAACTTTAAAAAATTAACTTTTTTTCGTGATTTTCGATAGATATAGGGCAGTAGAGGTTTGTAGTGAAACTATTTTCGTTTGTAGTTAAACCAAAAAAAAGTTATGACGAGTTAAAAAAATTCTCTCAAACTTTAAAAAATTAACTTTTTTTGTGATTTTCGATAGATATAGGGTAGTAGAGGTTGGTAGTGAAACTTTTGCGCTACTACAAACGAATACGAGTAACTACAAACGAAATCCAATCTACTACAAACGATTTTGAGATACTACAAACGAATACGAGTTACTACAAACGAAATCCAATCTACTACAAACGATTTTAACCTACTACAAACGAATTCGAGTAACTACAAACGAAATCCCATCTACTACAAACGATTTTGACCTACTACAAACGAATTCGAGTAACTACAAACGAAATCCAATCTACTACAAACGATTTTTAGCTACTACAAACGAATACGAGTTACTACAAACGAAATCCAATCTACTACAAACGATTTTAACCTACTACAAACGAATTCGAGTAACTACAAACGAAATCCCATCTACTCGTACTACAAACGATTTTGACCTACTACAAACGAATTCGAGTAACTACAAACGAAATCCAATCTACTACAAACGATTTTGACCTATTACAAACGAATTGGAGTAACTACAAACGAAATCCAATCTACTACAAACGATTTTTAGCTACTACAAACGAATACGAGATACTACAAACGAAATCCAATCTACTACAAACGATTTTGAGATACTACAAACGAATACGAGTTACTACAAACGAAATCCAATCTACTACAAACGATTTTAACCTACTACAAACGAATTCGAGTAACTACAAACGAAATCCCATCTACTACAAACGATTTTGACCTATTACAAACGAATTGGAGTAACTACAAACGAAATCCAATCTACTACAAACGATTTTTAGCAACTACAAACGAATACGAGATACTACAAACGAAATCCAATGTACTACAAACGATTTTTAGCTACTACAAACGAATACGAGTTACTACAAACGAAATCCAATCTACTACAAACGATTTTTAGCTACTACAAACGAATTCGAGTTACTACAAACGAAATCCAATCTACTACAAACGATTTTTAGCTACTACAAACGAATCTAGTAGAGAGTTTTAGTAGAGAGAATTTTTTTTAACTCGTCATAACTTTTTTTTGGTTTAACTACAAACGAAAATAGTTTCACTACAAACCTCTACAAACCTATATCTACCGATAACCACAAAAAAAAGTTAATTTTTTCAGAAAAAAAATAATTAAAACGAAAAAATTAATTTTTTTTTTTTTTGAAAAAATTAACTTTTTTGTGTGGTTATCGGTAGATATAGGTTTGTAGAGGTTTGTAGTGAAACTATTTTCGTTTGTAGTTAAACCAAAAAAAAGTTATGACGAGTTAAAAAAAATTCTCTCTACTAAAATAATTAAAACGAAAAAATTAATTTTTTTTTTTGAAAAAATTAACTTTTTTGTGTGGTTATCGGTAGATATAGGTTTGTAGAGGTTTGTAGTGAAACTATTTTCGTTTGTAGTTAAACCAAAAAAAAGTTATGACGAGTTAAAAAAAATTCTCTCAAACTTTAAAAAATTAACTTTTTTCGTGATTTTCGATAGATATAGGGCAGTAGAGGTTGGTAGTGAAACTTTTGCGTTACTACAAACGAATACGAGTTACTACAAACGAAATCCAATCTACTACAAACGATTTTTAGCTACTACAAACGAATTCGAGTAACTACAAACGAAATCCAATCTACTACAAACGATTTTGACCTACTACAAACGAATTCGAGTTACTACAAACGAAATCCAATCTACTACAAACGATTTTTAGCTACTACAAACGAATTGGAGTAACTACAAACGAAATCCAATCTACTACAAATGATTTTTAGCTACTACAAACGAATACGAGTTACTACAAACGAAATCCAATCTAATACAAACGATTTTTAGCTACTACAAACGAATACGAGTTACTACAAACGAAATCCAATCTACTACAAACGATTTTTAGCTACTACAAACGAATTGGAGTAACTACAAACGAAATCCAATCTACTACAAACGATTTTGACCGACTACAAACGAATTCGAGTTACTACAAACGAAATCCAATCTACTACAAACGATTTTTAGCTACTACATACGAATACGAGTAACTACAAACGAAATCCAATCTACTACAAACGATTTTTAGGTACTACAAACGAATTCGAGTAACTACAAACGAAATCCAATCTACTACAAACGATTTTTAGGTACTACAAACGAATTCGAGTTACTACAAACGAAATCCAATCTACTACAAACGATTTTTAGCTACTACAAACGAATTCGAGTTACTACAAACGAAATCCAATCTACTACAAACAATTTTGACCTACTACAAACGAATACGAGTTACTACAAACGAAATCCAATCTACTACAAACGATTTTTAGCTACTACAAACGAATTCGAGTAACTACAAACGAAATCCCATCTACTACAAACGATTTTTAGCTACTACAAACGAATTCGAGTAACTACAAACGAAATCCAATCTACTACAAACGATTTTGACCTACTACAAACGAATTCGAGTAACTACAAACGAAATCCAATCTACTACAAACGATTTTGAGATACTACAAACGAATACGAGTTACTACAAACGAAATCCAATCTACTACAAACGATTTTTAGCTACTACAAACGAATACGAGTTACTACAAACGAAATCCAATCTACTACAAACGATTTTAACCTACTACAAACGAATTCGAGTAACTACAAACGAAATCCCATCTACTACAAACGATTTTGACCTACTACAAACGAATTCGAGTAACTATAAATACTCGTATTCGTTTGTAGTAACGCAAAAGTTTCACTACCAACCTCTACTGCCCTATATCTATCGAAAATCACAAAAAAAAGTTAATTTTTTAAAGTTTGAGAGAATTTTTTTAACTCGTCATAACTTTTTTTTGGTTTAACTACAAACGAAAATAGTTTCACTACAAACCTCTACAAACCTATATCTACCAATAACCACAAAAAAAAGTTAATTTTTTCAGAAAAAAAATAATTAAAACGAAAAAATTAATTTTTTTTTTTGAAAAAATTAACTTTTTTTCGTGATTTTCGATAGATATAGGGCAGTAGAGGTTTGTAGTGAAACTATTTTCGTTTGTAGTTAAACCAATAAGTTATGACGAGTTAAAAAAATTCTCTCAAACTTTAAAAAATTAACTTTTTTTTGTGATTTTCGATAGATATAGGGTAGTAGAGGTTGGTAGTGAAACTTTTGCGCTACTACAAACGAATTCGAGTTACTACAAACGAAATCCAATCTACTACAAACGATTTTAACCTACTACAAACGAATTCGAGTAACTACAAACGAAATCCCATCTACTACAAACGATTTTGACCTACTACAAACGAATTCGAGTAACTATAAATACTCGTATTCGTTTGTAGTAACGCAAAAGTTTCACTACCAACCTCTACTGCCCTATATCTATCGAAAATCACGAAAAAAGTTAATTTTTAAAAGTTTGAGAGAATTTTTTTAACTCGTCATAACTTTTTTTTGGTTTAACTACAAACGAAAATAGTTTCACTACAAACCTCTACTGCCCTATATCTATCGAAAATCACGAAAAAAAGTTAATTTTTTCAAAAAAAAAAAAATTAATTTTTTCGTTTTAATTATTTTTTTTCTGAAAAAATTAACTTTTTTTGTGGTTATCGGTAGATATAGGTTTGTAGAGGTTTGTAGTGAAACTATTTTCGTTTGTAGTTAAACCAAAAAAAAGTTATGACGAGTTAAAAAAATTCTCTCAAACTTTAAAAAATTAACTTTTTTTTGTGATTTTCGATAGATATAGGGTAGTAGAGGTTGGTAGTGAAACTTTTGCGCTACTACAAACGAATACGAGTAACTACAAACGAAATCCAATCTACTACAAACGATTTTTAGCAACTACAAACGAATACGAGATACTACAAACGAAATCCAATGTACTACAAACGATTTTTAGCTACTACAAACGAATACGAGTTACTACAAACGAAATCCAATCTACTACAAACGATTTTTAGCTACTACAAACGAATTCGAGTTACTACAAACGAAATCCAATCTACTACAAACGATTTTTAGCTACTACAAACGAATCTAGTAGAGAGTTTTAGTAGAGAGAATTTTTTTTAACTCGTCATAACTTTTTTTTGGTTTAACTACAAACGAAAATAGTTTCACTACAAACCTCTACAAACCTATATCTACCGATAACCACAAAAAAAGTTAATTTTTTCAGAAAAAAAATAATTAAAACGAAAAAATTAATTTTTTTTTTTTGAAAAAATTAACTTTTTTGTGTGGTTATCGGTAGATATAGGTTTGTAGAGGTTTGTAGTGAAACTATTTTCGTTTGTAGTTAAACCAAAAAAAAGTTATGACGAGTTAAAAAAAATTCTCTCTACTAAAATAATTAAAACGAAAAAATTAATTATTTTTTTTTGAAAAAATTAACTTTTTTGTGTGGTTATCGGTAGATATAGGTTTGTAGAGGTTTGTAGTGAAACTATTTTCGTTTGTAGTTAAACCAAAAAAAAATTATGACGAGTTAAAAAAAATTCTCTCAAACTTTAAAAAATTAACTTTTTTCGTGATTTTCGATAGATATAGGGCAGTAGAGGTTGGTAGTGAAACTTTTGCGTTACTACAAACGAATACGAGTTACTACAAACGAAATCCAATCTACTACAAACGATTTTTAGCTACTACAAACGAATTCGAGTAACTACAAACGAAATCCAATCTACTACAAACGATTTTGACCTACTACAAACGAATTCGAGTTACTACAAACGAAATCCAATCTACTACAAACGATTTTTAGCTACTACAAACGAATTGGAGTAACTACAAACGAAATCCAATCTACTACAAATGATTTTTAGCTACTACAAACGAATACGAGTTACTACAAACGAAATCCAATCTAATACAAACGATTTTTAGCTACTACAAACGAATACGAGTTACTACAAACGAAATCCAATCTACTACAAACGATTTTTAGCTACTACAAACGAATTGGAGTAACTACAAACGAAATCCAATCTACTACAAACGATTTTGACCGACTACAAACGAATTCGAGTTACTACAAACGAAATCCAATCTACTACAAACGATTTTTAGCTACTACATACGAATACGAGTAACTACAAACGAAATCCAATCTACTACAAACGATTTTTAGGTACTACAAACGAATTCGAGTAACTACAAACGAAATCCAATCTACTACAAACGATTTTTAGGTACTACAAACGAATTCGAGTTACTACAAACGAAATCCAATCTACTACAAACGATTTTTAGCTACTACAAACGAATTCGAGTTACTACAAACGAAATCCAATCTACTACAAACAATTTTGACCTGCTACAAACGAATTCGAGTAACTACAAACGAAATCCAATCTACTACAAACGATTTTTAGCTACTACAAACGAATTCGAGTAACTACAAACGAAATCCAATCTACTACAAATGATTTTGACCTACTACAAACGAATTCGAGTAACTACAAACGAAATCCAATCTACTACAAACGATTTTGAGATACTACAAACGAATACGAGTTACTACAAACGAAATCCAATCTACTACAAACGATTTTTAGCTACTACAAACGAATACGAGTTACTACAAACGAAATCCAATCTACTACAAACGATTTTTAGCTACTACAAACGAATTCGAGTAACTACAAACGAAATCCCATCTACTACAAACGATTTTTAGCTACTACAAACGAATTCGAGTAACTACAAACGAAATCCAATCTACTACAAACGATTTTGACCTACTACAAACGAATTCGAGTAACTACAAACGAAATCCAATCTACTACAAACGATTTTGAGATACTACAAACGAATACGAGTTACTACAAACGAAATCCAATCTACTACAAACGATTTTTAGCTACTACAAACGAATACGAGTTACTACAAACGAAATCCAATCTACTACAAACGATTTTAACCTACTACAAACGAATTCGAGTAACTACAAACGAAATCCCATCTACTACAAACGATTTTGACCTACTACAAACGAATTCGAGTAACTATAAATACTCGTATTCGTTTGTAGTAACGCAAAAGTTTCACTACCAACCTCTACTGCCCTATATCTATCGAAAATCACAAAAAAAAGTTAATTTTTTAAAGTTTGAGAGAATTTTTTTAACTCGTCATAACTTTTTTTTGGTTTAACTACAAACGAAAATAGTTTCACTACAAACCTCTACAAACCTATATCTACCAATAACCACAAAAAAAGTTAATTTTTTCAGAAAAAAAATAATTAAAACGAAAAAATTAATTTTTTTTTTTGAAAAAATTAACTTTTTTTCGTGATTTTCGATAGATATAGGGCAGTAGAGGTTTGTAGTGAAACTATTTTCGTTTGTAGTTAAACCAATAAGTTATGACGAGTTAAAAAAATTCTCTCAAACTTTAAAAAATTAACTTTTTTTTGTGATTTTCGATAGATATAGGGTAGTAGAGGTTGGTAGTGAAACTTTTGCGCTACTACAAACGAATACGAGTTACTACAAACGAAATCCAATCTACTACAAACGATTTTAACCTACTACAAACGAATTCGAGTAACTACAAACGAAATCCCATCTACTACAAACGATTTTGACCTACTACAAACGAATTCGAGTAACTATAAATACTCGTATTCGTTTGTAGTAACGCAAAAGTTTCACTACCAACCTCTACTGCCCTATATCTATCGAAAATCACGAAAAAAGTTAATTTTTAAAAGTTTGAGAGAATTTTTTTAACTCGTCATAACTTTTTTTTGGTTTAACTACAAACGAAAATAGTTTCACTACAAACCTCTACTGCCCTATATCTATCGAAAATCACGAAAAAAAGTTAATTTTTTAAAGTTTGAGAGAATTTTTTTTAACTCGTCATAACTTTTTTTTGGTTTAACTACAAACGAAAATAGTTTCACTACAAACCTCTACAAACCTATATCTACCGATAACCACAAAAAAAAGTTAATTTTTTCAGAAAAAAAATAATTAATTTTTTCGTTTTAATTATTTTTTTTCTGAAAAAATTAACTTTTTTTGTTGTTATCGGTAGATATAGGTTTGTAGAGGTTTGTAGTGAAACTATTTTCGTTTGTAGTTAAACCAAAAAAAAGTTATGACGAGTTAAAAAAATTCTCTCAAACTTTAAAAAATTAACTTTTTTCGTGATTTTCGATAGATATAGGGCAGTAGAGGTTGGTAGTGAAACTTTTGCGTTACTACAAACGAATACGAGTATTTATAGTTACTCGAATTCGTTTGTAGTAGGTCAAAATCGTTTGTAGTAGATGGGATTTCGTTTGTAGTTACTCGAATTCGTTTGTAGTAGGTTAAAATCGTTTGTAGTAGATTGGATTTCGTTTGTAGTAACTCGTATTCGTTTGTAGTAGCTAAAAATCGTTTGTAGTAGATTGGATTTCGTTTGTAGTAACTCGTATTCGTATGTAGTAGCTAAAAATCGTTTGTAGTAGATTGGATTTCGTTTGTAGTAACTCGAATTCGTTTGTAGTCGGTCAAAATCGTTTGTAGTAGATTGGATTTCGTTTGTAGTTACTCCAATTCGTTTGTAGTAGCTAAAAATCGTTTGTAGTAGATTGGATTTCGTTTGTAGTTACTCGAATTCGTTTGCAGTAGCTAAAAATCGTTTGTAGTACATTGGATTTCGTTTGTAGTATCTCGTATTCGTTTGTAGTAGCTAAAAATCGTTTGTAGTAGATTGGATTTCGTTTGTAGTAACTCGTATTCGTATGTAGTAGCTAAAAATCGTTTGTAGTAGATTGGATTTCGTTTGTAGTAACTCGTATTCGTTTGTAGTATCTCAAAATCGTTTGTAGTAGATTGGATTTCGTTTGTAGTAACTCCAATTCGTTTGTAGTAGCTAAAAATCGTTTGTAGTAGATTGGATTTCGTTTGTAGTTACTCGAATTCGTTTGTAGTAGCTAAAAATCGTTTGTAGTAGATGGGATTTCGTTTGTAGTTACTCGAATTCGTTTGTAGTAGCTAAAAATCGTTTGTAGTAGATTGGATTTCGTTTGTAGTAACTCGTATTCGTTTGTATTAGCGCAAAAGTTTCACTACCAACCTCTACTACCCTATATCTATCGAAAATCACAAAAAAAAGTTAATTTTTTAAAGTTTGAGAGAATTTTTTTAACTCGTCATAACTTTTTTTTGGTTTAACTACAAACGAAAATAGTTTCACTACAAACCTCTACAAACCTATATCTACCGATAACCACAAAAAAAAGTTAATTTTTTCAGAAAAAAAATAATTAAAACGAAAAAATTAATTTTTTTTTTTCTGAAAAAATTAACTTTTTTTCGTGATTTTCGATAGATATAGGGCAGTAGAGGTTTGTAGTGAAACTATTTTCGTTTGTAGTTAAACCAAAAAAAAGTTATGACGAGTTAAAAAAATTCTCTCAAACTTTAAAAAATTAACTTTTTTCGTGATTTTCGATAGATATAGGGCAGTAGAGGTTGGTAGTGAAACTTTTGCGTTACTACAAACGAATACGAGTATTTATAGTTACTCGAATTCGTTTGTAGTAGGTCAAAATCGTTTGTAGTAGATGGGATTTCGTTTGTAGTTACTCGAATTCGTTTGTAGTAGGTTAAAATCGTTTGTAGTAGATTGGATTTCGTTTGTAGTAACTCGTATTCGTTTGTAGTAGCTAAAAATCGTTTGTAGTAGATTGGATTTCGTTTGTAGTAACTCGTATTCGTTTGTAGTATCTCAAAATCGTTTGTAGTAGATTGGATTTCGTTTGTAGTTACTCGAATTCGTTTGTAGTAGGTCAAAATCGTTTGTAGTAGATTGGATTTCGTTTGTAGTTACTCGAATTCGTTTGTAGTAGCTAAAAATCGTTTGTAGTAGATTGGATTTCGTTTGTAGTTACTCGAATTCGTTTGTAGCAGGTCAAAATTGTTTGTAGTAGATTGGATTTCGTTTGTAGTAACTCGAATTCGTTTGTAGTAGCTAAAAATCGTTTGTAGTAGATTGGATTTCGTTTGTAGTAACTCGTATTCGTTTGTAGTATCTCAAAATCGTTTGTAGTAGATTGGATTTCGTTTGTAGTAACTCGAATTCGTTTGTAGTACCTAAAAATCGTTTGTAGTAGATTGGATTTCGTTTGTAGTTACTCGAATTCGTTTGTAGTAGCTAAAAATCGTTTGTAGTAGATTGGATTTCGTTTGTAGTTACTCGAATTCGTTTGTAGTAGGTCAAAATTGTTTGTAGTAGATTGGATTTCGTTTGTAGTTACTCCAATTCGTTTGTAGTAGCTAAAAATCGTTTGTAGTAGATTGGATTTCGTTTGTAGTAACTCGAATTCGTTTGTAGTACCTAAAATCGTTTGTAGTAGATTGGATTTCGTTTGTAGTTACTCGAATTCGTTTGTAGTACCTAAAAATCGTTTGTAGTAGATTGGATTTCGTTTGTAGTAACTCGAATTCGTTTGTAGTAGCTAAAAATAGTTTGTAGTAGATTGGATTTCGTTTGTAGTAACTCGTATTCGTTTGTAGTAGCTAAAAATCGTTTGTAGTACATTGGATTTTGTTTGTAGTATCTCGTATTCGTTTGTAGTAGCTAAAAATCGTTTGTAGTAGATTGGATTTCGTTTGTAGTAACTCGAATTCGTTTGTAGTAGCTAAAAATCGTTTGTAGTAGATTGGATTTCGTTTGTAGTAACTCGTATTCGTATGTAGTAGCTAAAAATAGTTTGTAGTAGATTGGATTTCGTTTGTAGTAACTCGAATTCGTTTGTAGTCGGTCAAAATCGTTTGTAGTAGATTGGATTTCGTTTGTAGTTACTCCAATTCGTTTGTAGTAGCTAAAAATCGTTTGTAGTAGATTGGATTTCGTTTGTAGTTACTCGAATTCGTTTGCAGTAGCTAAAAATCATTTGTAGTACATTGGATTTCGTTTGTAGTATCTCGTATTCGTTTGTAGTAGCTAAAAATCGTTTGTAGTAGATTGGATTTCGTTTGTAGTTACTCGTATTCGTTTGTAGTAGCGCAAAAGTTTCACTACCAACCTCTACTACCCTATATCTATCGAAAATCACAAAAAAAAGTTAATTTTTTAAAGTTTGAGAGAATTTTTTAACTCGTCATAACTTTTTTTTGGTTTAACTACAAACGAAAATAGTTTCACTACAAACCTCTACAAACCTATATCTACCGATAACCACAAAAAAAAGTTAATTTTTTCAGAAAAAAAATAATTAAAACGAAAAAATTAATTATTTTTTTTTTTGAAAAAATTAACTTTTTTTCGTGATTTTCGATAGATATAGGGCAGTAGAGGTTTGTAGTGAAACTATTTTCGTTTGTAGTTAAACCAAAAAAAAGTTATGACGAGTTAAAAAAATTCTCTCAAACTTTAAAAAATTAACTTTTTTCGTGATTTTCGATAGATATAGGGCAGTAGAGGTTGGTAGTGAAACTTTTGCGTTACTACAAACGAATACGAGTATTTATAGTTACTCGAATTCGTTTGTAGTAGGTCAAAATCGTTTGTAGTAGATGGGATTTCGTTTGTAGTTACTCGAATTCGTTTGTAGTAGGTTAAAATCGTTTGTAGTAGATTGGATTTCGTTTGTAGTAACTCGTATTCGTTTGTAGTAGCTAAAAATCGTTTGTAGTAGATTGGATTTCGTTTGTAGTAACTCGTATTCGTATGTACGAGTAGTAGCTAAAAATCGTTTGTAGTAGATTGGATTTCGTTTGTAGTAACTCGAATTCGTTTGTAGTCGGTCAAAATCGTTTGTAGTAGATTGGATTTCGTTTGTAGTTACTCCAATTCGTTTGTAGTAGCTAAAAATCGTTTGTAGTAGATTGGATTTCGTTTGTAGTTACTCGAATTCGTTTGCAGTAGCTAAAAATCGTTTGTAGTACATTGGATTTCGTTTGTAGTATCTCGTATTCGTTTGTAGTAGCTAAAAATCGTTTGTAGTAGATTGGATTTCGTTTGTAGTTACTCGAATTCGTTTGTAGTAGCTAAAAAACGTTTGTAGTAGATTGGATTTCGTTTGTAGTAACTCGTATTCGTATGTAGTAGCTAAAAATCGTTTGTAGTAGATTGGATTTCGTTTGTAGTAACTCGAATTCGTTTGTAGTCGGTCAAAATCGTTTGTAGTAGATTGGATTTCGTTTGTAGTTACTCCAATTCGTTTGTAGTAGCTACAAATCGTTTGTAGTAGATTGGATTTCGTTTGTAGTAACTCGAATTCGTTTGTAGTAGCTACAAATCGTTTGTATTAGATTGGATTTCGTTTGTAGTAACTCGTATTCGTTTGTAGTAGCTAAAAATCATTTGTAGTAGATTGGATTTCGTTTGTTGTTACTCCAATTCGTTTGTAGTAGCTAAAAATCGTTTGTAGTAGATTGGATTTCGTTTGTAGTAACTCGAATTCGTTTGTAGTAGGTCAAAATCGTTTGTAGTAGATTGGATTTCGTTTGTAGTTACTCGAATTCGTTTGTAGTAGCTAAAAATCGTTTGTAGTAGATTGGATTTCGTTTGTAGTAACTCGTATTCGTTTGTAGTAACGCAAAAGTTTCACTACCAACCTCTACTGCCCTATATCTATCGAAAATCACGAAAAAAGTTAATTTTTTAAAGTTTGAGAGAATTTTTTTTAACTCGTCATAACTTTTTTTTGGTTTAACTACAAACGAAAATAGTTTCACTACAAACCTCTACAAACCTATATCTACCGATAACCACAAAAAAAAGTTAATTTTTTCAAAAAAAAAAAAAATTAATTTTTTCGTTTTAATTATTTTTTTTCTGAAAAAATTAACTTTTTTTTGTGGTTATCGGTAGATATAGGTTTGTAGATGTTTGTAGTGAAACTATTTTCGTTTGTAGTTAAACCAAAAAAAAGTTATGACGAGTTAAAAAAATTCTCTCTACTAGATTCGTTTGTAGTAGCTAAAAATCGTTTGTAGTAGGTTGGATTTCGTTTGTAGTTACTCGAATTCGTTTGTAGTAGCTAAAAATCGTTTGTAGTAGATTGGATTTCGTTTGTAGTAACTCGTATTCGTTTGTAGTAGCTAAAAATCGTTTGTAGTAGATTGGATTTCGTTTGTAGTAACTCGAATTCGTTTGTAGTAGCTAAAAATCGTTTGTAGTAGATTGGATTTCGTTTGTAGTAACTCGTATTCGTTTGTAGTAGCTAAAAATCGTTTGTAGTACATTGGATTTCGTTTGTAGTATCTCGTATTCGTTTGTAGTTGCTAAAAATCGTTTGTAGTAGATTGGATTTCGTTTGTAGTTACTCCAATTCGTTTGTAATAGGTCAAAATCGTTTGTAGTAGATTGGATTTCGTTTGTAGTATCTCGTATTCGTTTGTAGTAGCTAAAAATCGTTTGTAGTAGATTGGATTTCGTTTGTAGTTACTCCAATTCGTTTGTAATAGGTCAAAATCGTTTGTAGTAGATTGGATTTCGTTTGTAGTTACTCGAATTCGTTTGTAGTAGGTCAAAATCGTTTGTAGTAGATGGGATTTCGTTTGTAGTTACTCGAATTCGTTTGTAGTAGGTTAAAATCGTTTGTAGTAGATTGGATTTCGTTTGTAGTAACTCGTATTCGTTTGTAGTAGCTAAAAATCGTTTGTAGTAGATTGGATTTCGTTTGTAGTAACTCGTATTCGTTTGTAGTATCTCAAAATCGTTTGTAGTAGATTGGATTTCGTTTGTAGTTACTCGTATTCGTTTGTAGTAGCGCAAAAGTTTCACTACCAACCTCTACTACCCTATATCTATCGAAAATCACAAAAAAAGTTAATTTTTTAAAGTTTGAGAGAATTTTTTTAACTCGTCATAACTTTTTTTTGGTTTAACTACAAACGAAAATAGTTTCACTACAAACCTCTACTGCCCTATATCTATCGAAAATCACGAAAAAAAGTTAATTTTTTAAAGTTTGAGAGAATTTTTTTTAACTCGTCATAACTTTTTTTTGGTTTAACTACAAACGAAAATAGTTTCACTACAAACCTCTACAAACCTATATCTACCGATAACCACAAAAAAAAGTTAATTTTTTCAAAGTCGGGTGCCAGCTTTTTTTTGACTCGTCATAACTTTTTTTTGGTTTAACTACAAACGAAAATAGTTTCACTACAAACAACTACAAACGTAAATCTATCGAATAGCGCAAAAAAAATTAAATTTTTTCAAGGTCGGGTGCCAAGTTCACATAGCCTCATTTTGAATGTTACCCCTTTATTGCCTTTTACTACACCTATGGGACAATATGGTGCGATCCTGTCCTAAATGGAAGACTGCTTTGAGAACTCAAGGAGAATGTAGGATATATTTTTCCTGATCAGAAAAAATCACAAGAGTTTCAATTCTTCTTTTACACATGGATAAAGCCATAGTTGACAGATTCTTAGAATTTTTTTTACTTCTATCTACATTGTATCATATCTATACATATAAACTAAATGTTTCCAGCTTCTCCACAAGAACATAGACAGCATAGAAAAGAAAGAGACCAAGCCCATCAGTGGAGTGACACAGGGTGGATCCTTGTTCCTCAAATGTAAAGACCTGAGGATATTCCAGCTGGACATAGCCACCACAACAGAACTCAGCCTTGTTGCGCAGACTTTAGAGAACTTATCCAATCTGCAAGATCCAAGCTTGTTCTATCCATTTTTTTATAGGCATATGAATCCTATTATGGAAAATGGTTATACATTGTATAGGTAAGACGACAATGATGTATGTATTTTTAAAAACATTTTCGTGCTTTAAATCTTTTCCTTAGTTTGTGAAATTATAACCAGAGCCGCGTCTGAAATAGTGAATATTTTTAAATTAAAATTCTAATGGCTATACATATTCGACTTTTGACCCCATTTCATTCTGCGGATATCATAAAAGGTGACTAACTTGAGTAAAGAGAAAAATTAAGGAGATAGCATGTATGTATATATTGACTAAATCTAACTGCAATTTGTGATTATGGTTAATCCCCTCATATTATGTCTGACGTTCTGATGTATAGGTGCATCTTTGGGGCTCAAGTCCAATGGTGGTTATTTAACAGTTTGTATGAATAGAAAACCTTTTTTAATTCTCATACAATATACAACTCCCAACCCAATTCATAATCGGTCACATAGGTCCCATGTTGGCAGGCGGATTGGTGATCACAGTAAGATGTTGTTGGTCATCTCATCATGAATTTTCCCTCAATCGACTTTTATGACACCCGCGTGATTAAATGGGTTGATCAACATGATGATCACACTTATTTAGTATTGGTCATGGCTATAGCCTCCGTGGCGCAGTTGTCTGAGCGTTAGACTCAAGACTCGCAAAACACGCTTAAGTTCCCGGGTTCGATTCCCGGTGAGAACATTGTCAAAAAAATCACTTTAGACTTTCCCTAGTTTGGTTAGAATTTTGCAGGCTGAATCACTAGATTATCTGAAAAGTGAAATGATTGCGTGCTTCGGAAGGCACGTAAATCGTTGTTACTGGTTACTATCTACAACCGGTAGTAACTATATGAGCCATGTCAGAGGACTATGGTGACTCCACAACTCTGACAAGTAGGCTATGTGCTGAAGATGATGAGTTTAGTTCGTTAATTTAAGTCTTGCACTGTTATGATAAAATTTTGTACTTTTTTTTTCAGCATTGAAGAAGAATTTACAAAAGTACTAGCTACAGAAGAATGGCGCGTGTCCCGGGTCAATCAGAACTACACGGTGTGCCCCAGCTATGCCAAGGGTGTGGTAGTCCCCATGAGCACGGACGATGATACACTGACCGTGGCAGCCAGCTTCCGGCAGGGTGGGCGCTTCCCAGTGCTCTCTTATAGGCATACCAATGGAGTAAGCTTCCTTATGACATTTTTAATGTACTGTACACACTGGACTTTGCACTTGGCCTTCATCTCACGTGATGGTAAGTGAAGATCTCAGAAGCCTCAAGCTACTGAGGGACTGGCTCTGCTACCTTTCATACCGGAACACAACAGTGCAATTAACATTGCTGATTGGCGGCAGGCTTAGGTAACATGGTGGTAGCTAGACAGGCGGACATAGAAAATGCCCTACCACCAGCCACACCGTGTACCTTTTTTTTTTACAGAGTATAAATCAACGCTTGGCCACGATCTCGCCTGATGGTAAGCGACGATGTGGCCTACGATGGTGCGCGTTGGTCTAGAAAGTGCCTGTTCACCCTCGACTTGAAGACACCCAAGTTATAGTTTTCTGGGAATACAGACGCCGGCAGCGCGTTCCACTCCCTGGCTGTACGCATGATAAAATTAGAAGCAAAGCGCTTAGTGCGAGCCATAGGAATGTCAACGACGTATTGGTGGAGCCCTGCTGTTCGTCTGTTGGATCGATACTTAAATGGCGATGGCGGAATCAACATGAACAGCTCTTGCGCGCACTCTCCAAAATGTAACCTATAGAATACAGAAAGGCAGGCCACTTTTCGCCTGTGTTCAAGGCTTTGGAGTTTGGCCTCCACGAGCGAATCATTGCCAATGAGCCTCTTTGCACGACGTTCTACCGAGTCCAGGGCTGCTAGCTGGTATTTAGCAGAGCCATCCCAAAGGTGACATAGGTACTCCATACATGATCGAACTTGAGCTCTATAAAGGCTTAGGAGCTGTTCAGGCGTGAAGTACCGTCTCACCTTGGATAGGATGCCGAGTTTTTTGGCAGCGGTCTTTGCAATGGACTCGATGTAACTACCAAAGTTGAGGTCAGATGTAATATCCAGCCCCAAAAGCTCAAGGTGGTTAGTTATAGGTACGGAAACATTTTGGAAAGATGGAGCAAGATGGAATGGACTCCGCTTTGCAGTGAACAGACACGCCTGTGTCTTTTTCGCATTGAAGCTGACAAGATTGGCATCGCCCCAATCGGACACGGCCTTAAGTGTCAGCTCAACACGATCTACCATAGATTTTCTGAGGGATCGGGTTAGGTCACTGTCGGCCTGCGCAGTAGACAAATATCTCTCCGAGACTGTGCTGTCATCAGCGTACCCAAAGATACCGGGCATTAGTAATAAGTCGTTGATGTGCAGCAAAAACAGAGTAGCGGAGAGAACAGATCCCTGAGGGACACCAGCATTTATGCCCAGCAGATCGGACGACCAGCCATCGATGACGACTCGGATCGGACCTATAGGTATTACCACTGGAAATCGAACCCGGCACCTCTGGAGTGTTAGTCTAAGCGCGTAGCCATTAGGCCACATAGGCGGTTAATACGCGGCGCGAGGATCACCATCGCCTGGCTTGCAGATCGGTGATCACAGTATGATGTTGTTGTTACACAGATGCTGCTGTTTTACTATTTTATACATTATATTTTATGAAGGTGATTTTGCTGACAAAAGCTTTATACAAACTTTAGTTTACCATAAATAGGGTTTCGTACATCAATACCTTATACCCTTATAAGATCACTTTGTTGTCCGTTTGTCTGTCAAGACCGTTTTTCTCAGGTATGTGTGGAGGTGTCAGTTTGAAATTAATATCGAATACTCAAGTCTGCTGTCCCTTGAATCTGTAAAAAAAAAACTTATAGATCAACACAATAAAAAGATATAGCTGTATTTTATACCATTTCCATAGAAAATGCAAGGGAACCAAAAGTGGGTACTTCCCGTTGACCTAGAATCCTGAAATTTGTTAAGAAGCAAGGTCTTACAGCACAAACATGGGAATAAAACTGAAAACTAGGAATTTTTTATTATAACCCGATAAATGTGTGTCATTTCAGGCAGTGTTGATGCGATCTGGTCAACCACTGTACGGACCGAAGCACCGCCGCTGCCGGGCGGACGAGGCCATACTGAACTCTGTGGTCGGCGCCGGAATGAAGGGCGTCATCTACGACCTCAGGAGCACTGGGTCTATATCACAACAACAGAACAAAGGTCATGCATGGCGATATCAAATATAATTTTTTTTTTTTACATTTCCTTAGCCCATGTTAACAGCCTTTTTTCCTGCCGTTTAAGTCTTCACATTAAATGTGAAAGTTTTGACATGATATTTGTGAGTCACGCTGAATGGATATCAGTGATTGGGGGGGGGGGGGGGGGGGGGGGGGGGGAACCGGGTGTCCATCATGTCACTGCGACCTTTGAAGATCTATTGTGACAATCGATACCAATCTCGGTCATGAACCGTACGATTGGTCTGGGTTTGGAGGACCTGATTCTGTCTGTTGTGGCCGTATGACCTCCGAGGTGTCTGTTCCTGCTGTCATGAAGAGCATCACAGTGGCAGAGAATATGGATTTGCGTCTCATCATCCTCCTTACCCCATTTACAGCAAATAAAAATGATTAATAAGATAGAATAACATAGGACACTTTTTGGCCCAGTAATGTTTCTACGAGAATTTCTGCTGTCCACACTCATAACCTTTTAAACCATTTAATGATTAATTTTCCTTATAGGAGGAGGAACGGAAAGTAGTGCCAACTATTCCCAATGGAAGATATACAACAGATCAATGGATGATGTGGACAACCAGCAACAACTGTTAGATAGCTTTTCTAAACTCATTGAAGGTACCACGATATAGCCATTGGCAACAATGATACCAAAGATATTTAACTATAGTAACATGCCATAGAGTCTACAATGCTATCTCTTGCGTTTCAGCGTGCAACGACCGTGAGATTTCCAGTGACAAATGGATATCGAAGCTGGAGTCGTGCGGCTGGCCGGAGAACGTCAGGAACTCGTTACACACGGCTTGTATTGTAGCTCAGCATATACATCAGGTACAATACATTTTTATATGTAATCTGACGCAATCCCATCGATTTTCACACACACACACACACACACACACACACACTATGTCACATATCCACATTTATAAACAATCATGCATCGTTCAACATCATTTAGTTTTATTAATTAACTTTGTCTTCTTTTATCTAAGACTGGGAGAACCTGGATATGAGATAAATCCTTGATGTAGTTTAGGCTTCAGCTTCCAACATATTTTGCTAGAAAAAGACCATTAAACCAACGGATGAAAGTTCAATGGCACATCTTGGGAGTGGCCTATGAACAGAAGTTGATAGCCGGCATTGGATAGAATAAGATACCGCTATCCGCATCCAGTGGACATTCTCGCAGCTCGCATTCCTTTTATTCTAAGTTCAGCTAATTTATACTCAAAACAAATTATACCTAGACGTATCGTCGACCACACTACCCACTTAACATAAAATGAAATTGTGTTCAAGCGTTGATCTATCTTGTATGTAAAAGATCTTATCTATGCCCTGCACTTGTGTTCCTTATCGAAATGTCCTGGAATCTCAATTTCCAGAAAGCGGAACCGGTACTGATACACGGAACGCGTGGAGAAGATGCGACGCTGTTGGTTTGTTCTTTAGTACAGATCATACTGAATCCTGATTGTAGAACGATACGGGGGTGAGTCAAGATATCATGTACAAAAATATGTTCCCCATTTGTACCATGTCACATTCACACTTTCTTGTTCCGACGCAGTGTGTTGAGCGAATGTCAATCAAAGTGAATATGACATGATACAAAAGATGTTACATATTTTTCCATTCAAGTGTATGTATATTAAAATAGACCGGACAATGCAAACAAAACTTTGATGCTAAACTTTTTACCAATTGGTTGTCCATCCCCTCCCATCACTCTGATTTTTTTTCTTACTTATTGTGGAACTCGTTGCCTCACACTGTACGCGACAGTAAAACTGTTTCTATTTTCAAGAAAAACGTCAAGGAACATTTTTTTTTACAAATAGTTCATGAGTTAATATATTATTATTGGTAGTATGTGTATATATGTATGACTGTATGTATGTATTAATATTTTGTATCTCGTATTTATGTAATCGTATATTGTATTAAATGTACACGCCTGACCGCCCTCCTCTCTTCACTATTTCTCTTGACCTAGGACTGCTGTAAGAAACTTCTTATATAAATAAGCTGTTCCTTTTGTATATATTATCTCTGTATTTTGTGTATATTTTCTGTGTACAATAAATTGTTTAAATAAAGAAATAAGTGACTCAGTCTAGTGTAACATCTCGCACGTATAATACATTTGACGTACGTACGTAAAGTTTTTCAATGCCCGCGCTATAACCTCTGTTACTATACTTAAATTAATTTCTTTGCTTCTATAACAGTTATATTATGTAGTACTAGCTTCTGCCAGCAGCTTCGCCCGCGTGGGCTTTAGAATGTAATCCATGGGAACGCTTGTTCTATCAGGATAAAATATATCCCTCTACAAAAAATCAAGACATCAAAAACTTTGTTATGTCGTGAATGTATGAAACAATTTTTTGGTGAATTTATCCCATGTTTTAATAGTTATTCTGCTATTCGGGACGAAAACAAATCCAACAAATCAAAAACCATGAAAATCAGTCCAGCCGTTCTCGAGTTACAAGTGTTCGAACAAACCCGTCTTGTTTTATATATTAAGATATAGTTACCATCTGCATTCATGTGAATGATAAAAATATCTGTAGCCTAGTGGCTACACGATTACACTAACAATGCGGAGGTCCCGGGTTTGATTTCCAGTGGTGGTACCTATCGGTTACTCGGTTCAATTGCTGGTATTTTAACCTAACCCTAAGGAACCACTTACTAAACTAAGATAAACATTAGCATGTCCTTTTTCATTCCTTAGGCTACTCTCATGACAAATTTCATCACAATTGGTTGAGCCGTAGAGTCGCTGAATGATAACAAAAACTAATTTTCTTGTTTATTATAATAGTAGGGTTCCTCGGCGTATATTCCAGATCACTTTCTGTATTTTCCAGATTATATTTATGATTTATTTCTACTTTGTCTATCTACAGGTTTTGTCTTCAACTTATAATACAATTCATTCCTACTTCACATGTCATTCAAATTCATTTAACTATACAAATATATTTGTCTTAAATAATATATCACTTTCTTCAGTAATTCTACAGTTCAATTCATATTTTCCAGATAAATCGATGTATATTCCAGATTACTCGGCGTATATGTAAGATAACAATAACGTATATTCCAGATTACAGGCTCTAGTAGAGCGCGAGTTCCTTCAAGCCGGGCATCCGTTCGGGGCTCGGCACCGCTGCGGCGTATACGGTCCGCCGCAAGCTCGCGCTGCACCAACCTTCGCGCTGTTCCTGGATTGTGTGCGACAGTTTCTCGAGCAGTTCCCCTGCAGCTTCGAGTACCGGCAGTCATTCCTCGTCACCTTGTTCGAACATTCTTACGCTAGTCAATTCGGTATGTGATTTATTTAAATTAACATTTTTAATTTATTTAAAATATTTTCTTTATTTAACTCACAATGCATGGAGAGTACATTGGCGCCGTCACTGTCTTTAAAAAGCAATTATAAAATAACTTCCCTATACAGAAAAATCAAGATATTCTGATCCTCCGTCACGACGGAGGGACAAATAAACAAACTTACTTGAATTTATTATGTTAGTATGGGTAGGTTAATAAAAAATAAACGCGGTAAAAATTGTCCACTTTGGTTTTAGTTCGGTGTAGGCTTTGGAAATTTTGTATATTAATTTTTGACCGAGACTTCATCTGTGTGGATTTTACACTGTCCCACGGAAACAGCCTGTTTGATCAGAATAAAAAATAATGATTATTAATAAATAAATAATTAATAAGTAATACATCATTTCCCAACCCTTCAATTATCCCTGTTCCAAAAATTATAATAATTCCGATTACGTTACCACGTAACGGAATAACAAACAAATTCCCTTTCACATTTATAATATTAGTGGAGTTATTAATGGAGTGTGGATATCTACAACAAGAAAAGAGTGCCACTTAATGCTCTATGCATCTTACAACACCCTACCGTTGAAGAAGAATAAATTTCCATTGAAACGTAAACAATAACTCAGTCGAAAAAAAAAGATAATGATAAGCAAATCAATTAAATGTTATTAGTTATAATCTGATCTATTGAGCCACTGTTTCCAGGCACATTCCTCTGCGACAGTGACCAAGAGCGTGAGACTAGAGGAGTTTACACGCAGAGCACCAGTCTCTGGTCGTGGATCAACCAGCCCGACGTACTGACCACTTACATCAACCCGCTGTACGAGCCCACGCCGACTGTCATATGGCCGTCCGTGGCGCCCATGAGCTACGTCATATGGGAAGGTAAGATACGATACAACATATATATGATGTCGTAAGTAGCAGTTTACACGCAGAGCACCAGTCTCTGGTCGTGGATCAACCAGCCCGACGTACCGACCACTTACATCAACCAGCCCGACGTACTGACCACTTACATCAACCAGCCCAACGTACTGCCCACTTACATCAACCAGCCCGACGTACTGACCACTTACATCAACCAGCCCAACGTACTGCCCACTTACATCAACCCGCTGTACGAGCCCACGCCGACTGTCATATGGCCGTCCGTGGCGCCCATGAGCTACGTCATATGGGAAGGTAAGATACGATACAACATATATATAATGTCGTAAGTAGCAGTTTACACGCAGAGCACCAGTCTCTGGTCGTGTATCAACCAGCCCGACGTACCGACCACTTACATCAACCAGCCCGACGTACTGACCACTTACATCAACCAGCCCAACGTACTGACCACTTACATCAACCAGCCCAACGTACTGCCCACTTACATCAACCAGCCCGACGTACTGACCACTTACATCAACCAGCCCAACGTACTGCCCACTTACATCAACCCGCTGTACGAGCCCACGCCGACTGTCATCGTGAAGTTGAGATATTTTCCAACGGAAACCAATTCATGGACTTGCATAAAATGAAGCTTATAAGCTTTTCCATTCCAAAGATTTTTCACGATTATTGGTGCCGTTGAAGCATGAAGTAACAAGGAAACAAACAAACTCACTTTTACATTACTCAAGTTTGGTTATATATAAAAATCTTTAATAAAAACCCCGATAACATTACAGAACTTTACCTCCGATGGCAAGTGGAGCAGAACACGGAAGAGCGCGAGGAACAGTACCGGAGTATCAGGTCGCGTGAGCAGCAGCTTCGTGCGCAGGCGCAGCACATGCGCCGGGAGCTCTTGGATCTCGCGCAACAGTACTACGCACCCGAACACAAGGACAAGCTCTGTGATAAGTAGGATTACTTATAGTCGAGGAACTTTGACTTTTAGCTCTTATGTGACCAAGGCATTTCCTTAACTTTAACAATACTCCGTCATTTCAAGATTACATTGTTTTTAAATGTTACAGATCGACAATGATCTTATGGGATCTAGTTAAAATCAGAACTAGAGCACCGCTGTCTTTCGATATCTTCTGTAGATCAGAACAGCGAAGACAGGTCAGTCCCCACGCTTACGCTTGTATGTTGGCTATGATTTCTCGTGAATTGTAACATAATCACCACACTTGGTGATGCCATTCATACCATGGTTAATTTCGCACCTTAGTCGCCTTTTACGACTAATACCAGATCCTATTCTAAAGCCCGAGACCACGGCTTGTCTGTTACAAAGAGAAAAAAGTCTAAGTTTCACCTATACAAGCGTTGGACAGGTCTGATATGTCTAGGAAGAAAAAAGACTCAAATAAGTGAAGATATATACAATTTCTGACGACTTTATAAAGCTAATTTACAAATTAACAAGGCCTTTGTATGATCAAGATTTTAAAAATAACCGTTTGAAAGTGAAATCGCTAGCGCCATCTGTTTGAAATACGGTACAACGTTTCGACCTATCTCTATTCTTTAGGAGTTGGGGTTGAAAATCTGCTAAATCCCGTTTTCCATAAGTGGCCAATATGACTAGACAGATGATCGAGAATCTGATCTTACACAAGCTGATGTACTCTTGGATATGTTTTCAAAGTATGCGATAGCCTGACGTCACGACCAGACATCTGTCAGTGATGTCAGTTTATGATGTCATAACCTGACATCAGGCTGTCAGATCCCGCTAGCTTCTATGATATCTTTTGTACGTCGAAATAAAATGTTTAAAGGAAAGCGTAAAGTTTCCAAAGCTTTAAAATATACAAAGTCGGCCTCAGTTTTAAAATAGTAACGGAAATTCGTTTAGAATGCTGCCATACTATATTTCTTTTGCCATAATCTCCTAAAGGAGATAGCATTATAGTGTCGTGAAAACTTCATACTCTTAGTGAATCACAAATTTTATTTCGATTTCGACATCGACACACCTATTTCGATTATTGTTCAAAACGTCACCTATGGACCATTTGCTGCGGAACGGCTATTGTTGCTGACATCAAGTTGTACGTTAACGATATTCATTTCGCGACAATATAATACAATCTTCTATTTATACTGATTAAAACCTAGCTATTTTAAAAGACTATGGCAAAATAAATTCTGTATGGAGACATTCTGAGCGAATTCCCGTTAATATAAGTAGGATATTGGCACCAAAAACTAAATAAACTTCTCATCAGAAAAATCGAAACACCTTGCAAGTTTATGTTTTGTAAGGATTATCAGAAAAACCTATGAAAATTTAATTTGAATTTAGAACATTAACATTAGGATTTGAAAACCTCATATTATTCACTATTAAACGACATTTGACATATATTCCTAAATATACACATTTTTCTGATAATCCTTACAAAACATACACTTGCAAGGAATTTAGATATTTCTGATGAGAAGTATAAATACATATGAGTTAGAACTATTTATTCCATTTCAGAAAGTATTTAATATTTAGCATAGCTTAGAATTAAGGTATAAATGTTATTAAGGTATAATGAAATAGATTATTTTTAGTGCAATGTTTCTTTTTATACGAATATAATTGAATGTGAACAGCTCTCTAGAGAATAATTTGTCCCACGACAGTTCTGCGAGCTTTATACTTATGTATATTAAGATAAATAGTGTATTTTAATATATGTGTTCCTTACAGTGTAAAATTGAAACTCTTCAGAAACAATATGTGAGTGGTTACGCAAAAACCTCAAGGGAAAAATTTGAGTCTGAATGAGTTTCGCCTAGAGCACTGGGATTTAAAATTTAAAAAAAAACTACGTCACTACGTATTTTCTCTTATAATTTTATGGTTATAAACAAGGCCGAAGCCATTCTTCCGTTTTCTCAATAAAATGTATAATGTGCACATTTTATCGCTTGTTGTGGCGATCCTTGACGAGAATTTCAAAGGTCAGCCTTGGTTTCAACATAATTCGAAAGAATACATATGCCGAATGTACTCAACATGGTAAACCCTTTCGATCGCGTCTAAACCCTCACAATTTTGCGTAATTGATACTATAACACCGTCCGTGACACTTTTTGCACTATATCACACCATTATAACACAAAAAACACACATAACAGTATTATTAACGATTACTAAAATTGCAATGAACCACCATTTTACATGTTCGCGCCAAGAATCCTACGTCACTTAAGAATATTTTGAATATACCAAATCAAAGCTGAAAGAGCACAGAATCAAAATTCATGAGAAAAAAACCAGTTTCTAATCCCTTCAGATCCCTTTTTGTGTAATCAATCACATATCGCTTATATATGTCGCCACAGAAGAAAGTAACCGTCTAGAAGTGCTATGGGTGCCGTATAAACACTTATGTCTACAAATGTCTAAGAGTTCTGTGAATATGGCTGGCATGCAGTTTTTTGCAGTGTGTCACTGCTTTAGAATAGGATGAACCACCCGCAGTTGTCGAACAAGATATTCAGAAGTTGGTCACAACAACGAACATCTTGAGCTCGGAGCAGGTTGGAACCACGGATTTGTAAATAATATGCGGATGCAAAAAAAACGGTTGTCTGTAAACTCGGTTTATGGACGATAATTTTACGTGATAACATCATAAGAAAACAATGCGTCAAAAGCCTGCTTAGACTGATCGTGCCTCTCTATCGCTTGTTCCGCGCTCTCGCTCGGCTCGGGCGGAACGTGACACTTGTTCATGCGTGCAGCCGGCGTTCATCGATTTATAAAACACATGACGGCCGAGTGTCTTACATTATTTGGTGTACGTTTGTGTGTGTGTGTATAACAAATGAAATTATCTGATGTAGTAAAATTTTGTCCAAAGATCGATTCGGTCTTGACTTAAGTTAACTAATACGGCTCTATGTCGTGCTTGAGATTATATCCTTTTCGATCGTTAATTTTTCTGTCAATACCAACACCCACCATCTAGCTTATGAATTATTATTATATAAAACTTGGCTGTACTTATGTAAACTATTTTTAGCATTCCAAGATAAGCCAGGGTATCTATGTAGCTCAGCTTGATTGTTATTAAGTAATTTTAATTCCACTTGGCACTATTCACTAATAAATCGGTCGAGCTTTTAGCTTTTATTGTTTAAAGTTGCGTGTATCGAGTTATATCCGGTTTTCAGGAGAAACTTGTTCAATTCGGTCGAATCTGATTTTTTGTTTCTTGTCCGGGAAACAATTAGTGCTTTTAGTACTGTGTTTTGGTGCTATATTGGGTCGTTAGACTAGACAGGTAAAAACCGACCAACCAAAAATTCCTTATTTTATTTTCAAACTAAATGGGTCAGATACAATGGATTTTTTTACAATTCGTAATTTTGTACTATTAACAGTTATGAACATAAAAAATATTGTATTTAATTTTGTGTTCTAGTTTCTTAGGCCATTTCTTGGTCATTCTATGTAGTCTGTTCTAAAAGTCGGATATAACTTGAAACATTTTATTTATATCCTAATATTAAATATAAATTGTGATTATGAACCAATTTTATGATAGAAAAAATTAATACAGCTTTTGTAAAATATGCTAGTCTTAACCTATTTATTTTATAAAGATAACATCTATATATCATCATCACTTTTTGGTAATTATTTTTAAGGTGTTAAAAATACGTTTTTTTCTTTCCCATGGTTTAATTTTGGTTTCCTATTTTGCCGTAACAAATCAAATCTTTTTTCATAATTAATGGATTTTCCAAAATTTTGCAACTTGATTCATTTCATCGGATTTATGTTAAAATCTACAGTCAATTTAAATCTATCGTCTAAAGCTTATATGGCTGAATTAAATTAGCTGAATTACCAGCCCACATACCGACAAAGTTCCCGCCTGACCACCATTAGGGCCAGTGTTTCATACAGGCGTGGCTCGGGTTGCCCCGCCTTGCTAGTTTTTTTAAAAAATTGATCATAAAACTATTAAAACAAGATAGCATTGTAGTATTTGTAAAAGTCCCGCAAGCTGGACGCCACAATGATTCTTTATAAAATGACCCTAAACTCAAAAAAAAGCGTTTTCGTCTCTCCTTATTCAACAAAAGAAATGGCGGGTCTAGCTAAAATCGTCATATGCAAGCAACTTTGTTTTGAAACTGATCAGGCGGGAGGTTGTCGATATTACACATGGGAAAGAAACAAACTTATCTGAAACTAAAAACAAGCTCAATATCTTCTAATCCTATTAAACATACTTTGCTTTTATTAATATAAGGTAAATTACATAATAATGTGATAATACATTTACGTGCGTATCTCCAGCTAGTAAAGCCACAATAACAAACACTACTAAACATTTGGACAATTATTGGACCTTTCACTTACTCTCATTGTCCGAGACTGTTGCTATCTCTTTTGTTCGTATGTCAATTAAGTTATCCAACTGTTTAGTTATTCGTCATCTATGAAAAGGGCGATGTTGTGAGCCTTATGTCTTTTAGACCTAGAAAATATGTTCTTTCATGAAGAAAAAAGTGTGTGTGCGGGTGTGTGGAGTTTTTTTTGTATGTATGTTACGCGATAACCCCGCCAATTGTGAATCGATTTTGATTAGATTGATAGATGATTCTGTTTTTGTTTGGTAGAGCTACTTCAGAGGTGGTCCCATATAACGATATTGATGATTAGACGCTTTTGAAAAAAATCAAATAGTACCCAGATAATTCTACCTCTAAGGGTGAACAACACGGAATTTCTCTACGTGATAAGGTCCGGAATGAGAAAATCCGTAGACGAACGAAGCTCACCGACATAGTTCGACGAGTTAGTGAGCTGAAGTGGGAATGGGCAGGCCACATCGCTCGAAGAACCGATAACCGGTGGGGAGTAAAGGTTCTCGAGTGGGTACCGGGAAACGTCTACCAGGCCGTCCCCCTACTAGATGGACCGACGACCTGGTTAGAGTCGCGGGGAGTCGCTGGATGCAAGTGGCTCGGGACCGGTCAATGTGGCGTACCATGAGGGAGTCCTATGTCCAGCAGTGGACGTTTCCCGGCTGATGATGATGATGATGAAGGGTGAACATTCTGACGCTTTATAAGTACGCTCAGCTACTTATCAAGCTCTACATTTTCAGTGAAAGCTGACCTAACATTGTACTAAAAGCCCATAAGATATGTAGCCGTGTGTACAATATATTTTAACTGACTGAACACGAAGACTGAAGCGATTCGATTTCGGTTTTTTACTTACTTTTAGTTGTAAGTTGTGATCCTAGCTGGAGTAATGCATTCTTAATTTGTAATTGATTGTTATATTCATTGAATTAAGAAGCCAATTTGTATATTTTTTCTTGTTGCACCTGCATATTGCAATATTCGATGAGGATACTGAAAACAAAAATTAAGTAGAAAAAAAAACCTCTTCGATTTGCTACTTCTACAGAACGACATAATTAAATTTTAATTCATTTTACAAATTTAATAGCAAATGTCGAAGTGGCTTCTTAGTTAAGTGCTAATCAAATGAAATTAAGTTTGTGTTGAATACATACTAAAATCATTTATTTATAAATAATGATTAAATAATAAAAAACATAATGTAAAGTCATTTGTCAATTTGAGATAAATGAATTTATTTGTTGGTCAATTAAAGTAAACACAGTGGAGTACATTGTCTTTTACTTAAAGTTTTTTCCGAATCTTTTCTTCTTTGATAAGAGTCCCCCATAGATCTATTTACCACAATCACCACTCGGTTGGGAGGTTAAATCCCCACGACAAACGAGCTCGCCACAATCACCGTTCTTGTTCGGTAGGTTGAAATGACCACGACCAAATACATGATGAAAATAAGATGAAATGACCAAACTCATTTTTAACCGACTTCAAAAAAGGAGGAGGTTCTCATTTCGACGGGTATGTTTGTGTATATGTTTGTTACCTCAGAACTTTTGACTGGGTGACCCGATTTGGATGATTCTTTTTTGTTTGACAGGTGGTGCTTCCCGTGTGGTCCCATTTCAATTTGATCCAGTTCTGAGAATGCCATCCATGAGAAAACGATAGTAAGTATTACTTTAGAATTTTAGGGCAGTTGAAGTCGGTTTCTAGTTCTTTTTGAACGCATTTATGTGTTATACATAAATAACAAACATTCAAATTTGTAAACTGAATATTCTTTTTGTGTATTTTGTTAACTTTCTTTTAATTTCATAACGTTCTTATTATATACACACACAGACTGTTCGTTCTGATTTTATCGATGATCCACAACAGTCCAGATCGATTCTTACTTGTTCCGGACGGCAGGTGTGTGACGATCTGTACGTTTTGCATTGCATTCTAGCCTTCCGGTTTCAATTCTACCTAGAATAGAATTGGTAGGTGTGGGTAGAGACTAAGGAAAGAAATCAAGCGATAGATCGCAGTGTCTACCTATGTATCAAAAAATTACAACAAATCGAGGTTCCTCATCAGCCGCACGATATCTTAAGTCTCTTTCGATTTAGTTTAATTGATTTACTTTTTGACAACATTATTAATGTTGATTTAATATAAATGATAATGGATTCTGACAGTGGACTTATGTAGCCGATTATGATGATTGAACCCTTATTGATGAAGTCCGACTTGCCCTCAACTGGTTTTATTGTACTAGCTTCGCCCTCGAGGTCAATCAAATGAAGCCCCGCTTAACCAACAACCGTTCATGCATTATAAAATCGCGTGGAACCGCCGACATTCAAATGATATATTTCCTCGTATGTATATTGTATACACAAGTTACTGTACAAGTGTAAATGTGTTTCGCGTGCCAACAATGGTAAGATCGAGCGATAGATAAACGGCTAGCTAGTGTATGCCTAAATATGTACTATTGTTCGCGGCAATGTACCTGCTGCATTCTACACAAAATAATGTAATTGTTGAAGCTTAGAAAATGATTTTAATAAGATTTTTAACCGACTTCAAAAAAGGAGGAGTTTATCAATTCGGCGGGTATGTTTTTTTATTATGTTTGTTACCTCTGAACTTTTGACTGGGTGAACCGATTTGGATGATTCTTTTTTATTTGAAAGGTGGTGCTTCTCGTGCGATCCCATTTCAATTTGGTTCAGTTCTGACAACGGCATCCATGAGAAATCTATAATTATAAATCTTAAATTTGCCTTAGTAAAAGTAGACTTTTAGGGCAATTGAAGTCGGTTTCCAGTTCTTTTTGAACGCATTTACTTGTGTTTATATAGCTTAGAATAAAAGCTTTACTATAACTGTCCTTGATAAATACCCTTTGATTGATATCTAAATAATACTTAATTAGTGCGAAGCTGAGGCGAGATGCTATTCGCTAGTCATATATAAAGCTGTATTTATTGTTATAGACTTGCTTGTAGTGCAGCCTGTCGAAGTGCTAATTGAGACTAGGTTCACATCAAACAGCTCGAGATAGTCTATAAGAAACAAAACATAACTAACTTTCACAGGTTTATGCCTTGTGAAGATAATAAAATCTGATTGTGCTTTCGCCGCCGCAGTAAACCCACAAAATGAACTTTTATTTCTTGAATGAACTTCACAGAAACATTTCCCGGGTCCGTACAGGTCGGTAGTGGCTGGCTCGTACCTCTGTAATGATGCGGTTGCCGTAATAGCCCTCAGTCGTTCACCCCGTGATCGCGCCTCTATCCGTTTCTTACCACTCGCTTTGATTTCTTGTGAATGTACCCAGCACGGCATAAAACCAAGTAAAAATTCACGTAGACACTCAAGAAATAGAGTATTCTTTCTTACAGTTTTTGTTGGCGGATACTTCTGAAAGTTTGTTAGGGTGGCAAAAAACAGTAGTGTTTTTCTATGTTGATGAGAAATCGTAGTAAAGTAGTATTCATAAGCATGATAACACTTTTTTGACTCACTGACTTACCGCTACTCCTGGCACGAACAAACAAGAGGAATATCGAAGTCGAAATCAATTCATTGGTTTCTTTTATCTACGTCAATAAGATATAATCGTCGCTAAACAAAATATTACGAACAACCCTGTCATCCCTTACTCGTAGGCAACTAAGGGAAAACTTTCAGGGCATGTGCAGCAACTTCTGCCATGCTTCTGCCATCATGTATCGGTAACATTTTACTGATTACCAACTCAATTAAAGTTTTTTTGAAAGAAAAAAACTTATTTTGGCAAATACATGCAAAGAAAACTAACTAATTTTTTCCCGCTCAGCTTATCGCTGTGTCGCTGGTCTTCCGTGGAGCCTCAGGACACTTATAGGTTTTATAGGTATTTAATTACATACATTGTTCGTGTGCATACATTTTAATTTAAATGTATGCACACGAACAATGTATGTTATTTTAAATATAAAGAAACTATAATTGACATACACAAAAATTTAAAATAATTACACCATGTAAAGTTTACAATAAAACAGTTTGTGAAAAAGGGTCAGGGTGTATGAGGAAAAACTTAGAAGAATGGGGGAAAGAGTTACAAATACAATATTTGTCCCTATCGGCTTGACACCTCTTTGACGGGCATTCTGTCAAAATCTGAGTACTCGGCAAAACAAAATATCTCAAATAAATAGTGATTACCGGTAATATATTTAATTGTTTATTAACGATTTATATTTATTGACATCAGTATGATAGTATATAGTACGAGTAGTATGTAATGTATACCAACTTGTCTGTCAGGGCATATTACACAGTATTTAGCGTTGAAGTTATTGGTTCGGCGGCCAATGTAGACCATTCTCAACTACTCACATCTGTTCTCAATTACGGATAACTGAACAATGCGTGAATAAACTTGCCTTGCCGTACCGCTCGCTAGTTGATGTATTGTTAGAGACAAACAGGTCGAAGCGACAAAGATCAAAGTAGCGTATAATATTATAAAGTAGATAAACTTACGTCTAAAAATAATTTATAGCTGCAAAACGAAATATCAAATCGTTGACGACTTAAGAGTTCCACAAAAGGCAAACAAAAGGAAACAAGTAAATGCGTTCAAAAAGAACTGGAAACCGACTTCAATTGCCCTAAAAGTCTACTTTTATTAAGGCATATTTAAGATTTATATCGTTTTCTCATGGACGAATCTGACGAATCGGATGGTTTACAATTTCTTAGAGATGTGAAAATTTAAATTTCTTATTTATGAAGCGTTCGACGAGGGAATCAACACCTGTTGGTTCTAAAATCCCCGTTGACTTGAATTCTGAAATTTGTCAAGAATAAGAATAAATTTATTTATAACAATGTCTGTAGAAGCAGAAGTATAGTAATAAATCTATAAATTTAACTTTATATCACATTAAATAAATAGCTTTTTTACGACTTTGAAACTTACATTTGCAAAGTACCGATGTAATGAATATAATTTTTCCTACGTCAAAGTTAAATTTGTTCTTCAATCGGACTTACATTTTTGCCAGAGCACTATTCAGCCTACAGCACACCTTACCTATTATTTATAATTTTCAGTATGTAAATTATTAATATTCTCCAGTTTTTTAGAGATTGTTAATTTGTCCAAGTGTACATTTTGAATTAGGTATTTAATCAAAGAATATAATGTCATCATCATAATCATGATGAACTGACCATCGAATGCGCCTTCTGGCTGCGCACGCTTACCATTCAACTGCCTTATCATCACTTACTATCAGGTAAAATGAAGACCAATTGCAACCTCATCGTACACAAATAAATAAGTAAAAGTATTAGTAGGATTTCAAAAACTAATTTATATCGAAATGCCATTGATAGGTCATTTGCAAACAAAGCGGTTTACCGCTTGAACAAAGCGATTTTCGTGTTTACTTGAATCAAGATTGGGAAAAACTGGTTGGGTCAACTCGATGGGTCAAGTACCTATAAGATATGAGACATTCAAACTCTACCTACCTCAATACCATCTTTTTACTCTACGATATTAATGTAGATCAGTGCCCCTACCACGAGTTCGCACTGACGACAGCCGCTAGCGACAACCACAGATCAAACTAATGTGGACGAGTCCCGAAGCCATATTTAAACCGTAGCTTTAGCTTCACTACGGATGGATGGTCGGTGCCGAAAAAAAACTTTGAACTAGTATTAGATGCTACCACATTTAACTGTCACGGTGGCGGTGCGCTCTGTCAATGCTACCTAACTTTGTGACTAGCAACCATTTAGCAACTAACCACAAAACAATAAGACTTTGATTGTCTCACATTCAGGCTGATCCTAGAGTCATTTCCTCATTGGGTTTAAGTTAATATGTTAAATACATATCGGATAATTAGCCCCACCATCGTACATAAACCTCCCTCATAGATAACCTCATTTTATTAACACATACGAGTAATAAGTTAATTTTGGGGCATCATTGAAAGCGTCGCATTTGTCCGCGATATATGACGTCATATTAAATGTAAAATCAGAAGGCATCATCATCAGCCGGGAAACGTCCACTGCTGGACATAGGCCTCCGTACGCCACATCGACCTGTCCCGAAACACCTGCACCCTGCGACTCTAACCAGGTCGTCGGTCCATCTAGTAGGGGGACGGCCTGGTAGACGTTTCCCGTTACGTGGTCGCCACTCGAGAACCATTACTCCCCACCGGTTATCGGTTCTTCAGAAGGCTTAAAGTGCTCCAAAAAATTTATCGTAAAATTTAGGTTACAAATGAAAGTAGATTACGATAATACACAGGTTACATATTAGTATCTACATAACAAATGATAATTATACATTATTTACTCTCGAGCCCAAACTAATTCGATCGTTATTTGGTGCAGTCGCCAATGAAAATGTAAACTCATGGTAGGGGTACTGAGGTCAAAGTTCGCAGGCTCTATCTGTCAGATCTACGCGCGGCCATTGTGCTGCGAGCGCTTTCTCTGCGCCGGTGCCGGGTGCCGGCCGCCGCGGCGTGCACGATGCTCCACATCGACGTTCATGTACTAGCTCTATCGAGCTTAAACTTCTTTTATCCTAATTAAGGATTACGTTTTGTGTAAATTGTGTTAAAATCTATTTTGTATTTTAGTGTGATATATTTAATTTGTAAGTTTGTAATTAATAAATTTAGGCAACGTTAACCATTATAAGCGAAACATAGCAGTAAAGTGCGAGTTGAACTCGCGTCCAAGGGTTCCAATGGAAAGAAACGTACAGATGTTATTACCTTGAAATAAGGTTCATTTTTCCGTCCGCATATAACTAAGTTTGTTTCTCAAGGTTTTTTTGATACCTTCTAAAAACTATACAAGACAGAGACGCTGGCAGGTTTCCCTGTAATATTTACAGAAAGTTGAGTTTAGCTACAGTAATTTTTACAGATTTTTCACTATGGATACTTCAGAGATTTATGTAGTGGTATTTTTAAACACGTTTTTATGATAAGTCCAAAAACCATGAAATAAATAAAATAACAAAATGACGTATCAGCAACCCTTTACAAAAAACCGTATGTAAATCGGTCAAACCGTTCTGGAGATAAGTGGCAACATTGGTTTGTATGTACACACAAACAAACATCCTCTCACCCTAAACGCATACACTGTCTCCGTTCCGTCGCGGGTAAAAATGAAAACCTCTATTATGATACTCCATACGACACTTTAGAATTTCTGTTGCGGCACATGTGGGTCACAATCTCCCATAGCTATTCTTAATTTCAACTCGATAGCATCAGAAATTGGGTCAGCAAAAAGGACACATATTTCAATAATTTCAGTAAAGGAAATATACCAAATAAGTATTTATCACTAACATTATTCTTATTTCTCTCAATACAAAAGTCCATAGTTTGAGTCAAAATCCAAGAAGCCGCATAATGATTTTGTACTACAAATTTGAATGTGAAATGTAATACTGTTTCCGTAACCACACATTATTGTGAAATCGTTATTCAGTTCATGCATTGGTATCATTTTGTACTACAATAGCTAAATAATTACCTCACAGTATGTATGCGTGTAGTGTACTATTTTGTTAAACAGAGTGTAAAAGCCTTTGTGCGGACTGCCACGTAAAAGAATTTTAAAATTATCGGACCTTTCGGTCTTTGTTTGGTTCATCAGAATCGTGGGCGCTGTTTCTGAAGGCTTTGTCTTTGATAAATGTCTGTTCTATTTAGTGTTTAGATTTCATTTCTTGTCTGTGTCATAGTCTAAAGAAACAGCATTGTGTTACCGATGAGGTAGTTACACTATAAATAAATAAGCATTAAAAATTGAAATAAAATTATTTCATAGAAGGTTATGTACACTTGAGTACAAAAATATGTATCCACGTTTGAACCATGTCACATTCACCTTTAATTGACATTTCCCTCAACATACTACGTAGGAAGAAGCGAGAGTGAATGTGGCATGTTTCAAAAGTGGATAAATATTTTTGTACTCGAGTGTACATATGTAGTGGGATTTTGTTAATGTCTTGTGTCTGAATTTTGAAATGAAATAGAAACTTCTTCATTGAATAAATGGGCATCGAGAACATCAAGGTAAATAGTCCAAATACGGCATAAAAG
Source organism: Carcina quercana (assembly GCA_910589575.2). Classification (NCBI taxonomy): domain Eukaryota; kingdom Metazoa; phylum Arthropoda; class Insecta; order Lepidoptera; family Depressariidae; genus Carcina; species Carcina quercana. The sequence continues at coordinate 5,548,364 of OU342429.1, forward strand.
GCGTATTCTGTTGCGTTAGAAATTTGATTTTTTCTCAGATCAAAGGGATTGAATTGGAGTATTTGATATTAATAAATTAGTTTAAATTTGATACCTCCACACGTTTATGAGAAACAGGGTCTTGATCAACAGAGAGACGCAACTGTAGAGAGATAAATGTTCCTTTTTCCTTTTGAGGCACGGAACTCTAAAAAGAGATACTCTGCTTAGTATCAGCAACGGTATGCGCTTGCGCACGAGCAATGTCGGACATCGACCACCTCTACATATACTCGTATGATCTATGAGTGGGCATGGGGAGCTTTTTCTGAACTAGGATTTACATGTTAGATATTCAATTCTATGGCACGGAACCGGCGCACTCCATCATGCTGACGCCGGTGCCGCCTCTTGCCTTCCGGCGTTTGTGTCTGAGACTCCGGTACGGAGACCTGAGGTTATTGAACAATATGTAGTACCGTACTTATACGCTTTGGTGTTACAAATAAATTAATGCATTTAAAAGATTTAAAAAGTGACTTCAATCGACCACAAAATCCTTTATAAATAAACTCGTTTTAGAACCCGGAAGTGTGTTAAACTTCATCCCCTGATTTGTCACGTTTCCACTTCCATCAGACTTAAAATTGAAATTCTAATAATTACAAAAAATTGTTTATTTACACCATAGTTCTAGTACAATTAAACGTCACTAGACATTTTTGTCCCTGCTCAATGGAATACCGATAAACGATTTATTGTTAATTTGCCGCAAAAACATTCGTTCATGTTTTCCTTTGTACCTCTACATATGGTTTGTTTGTATGCCGTCACTATGACGCATCATTTTAGAAACATTTAGAACTAACAGTTTATTATGATCGATATTTTCTGCCTGCAAGTTTCAGGGTTCCGTAGTCAAACAAGGAACCCTTATAGTTTCGCTCTGTCCTTTGCGGCTTAGCACAGAGACTCTTACTACTAGAAAGCTGTAATTTGGCACGGCTGTACATATTAATCACGCCGACAAAGTGGTAGAATACATATTGAAGAAAAATATATTTAAGGGTGACTCCCATACGCATAACTTGGGGATCAACCGTTTTTCACTTCTTTCCCAATAGGTCATAAATATTGAGGGTCTAAGAACACCACTTTTCGATTCAGAGATCCGTTCGCGAAATAGCTAGCTAAAAGCATTGAAGTGAAAATGTTTGTCAGCGTCGAGCCTTCAACTACGGAACCCTACACTGCGCGTGTCTCAACATGCACTTGGCTGCTTTTTTATTCTCTTAAAATACAGTTAGAGATTTCAAAAACAGTCAATAAAGACCTTTTGTATCTCTCTCAAACAACAAACATTTAGATTTAGATATTTTTAACTTTCTAGAAGTACATTTGTTTCAAAATATCAATCCATTTTAGACTTTCTCTAGAAACTTCTGAAAACCTGCTCCAGAATTTAAGGTAGATAACAATATTATTGTTTGAGGCGAAGCGCAGTAACCATTTCCGCCCCACTCAGTTTAGTGATGGAATATTTCGATTTCGAGTCGTGACCACGTTTGTCACAAAATGGTTTGAATACGACATGAGTAGAGAAATTTCGTCTGCATCCATGGTCACTTTCATTTGTTTCTAGCGCTTTGAGCTACCACTGCCACCAGGCACTGTCTAGTGGTGCAATTCACTAAAGGTAAACATATTTACTACCTCATGGCTCGATGATGTATTTTCTGACTGCATTAGATATTGAGAAGGCAGCCAAGGATGGGTCTGTTAGGATGTTTATCCTGAGTGAATAGCACTCCTGCTAACTATTTTGGAACCGTACCAGCTCTTGATCGTCTATCCAACGATTGATGTAGACATTATTTGTTATTAGGCCATAATATTTTGAATAGAGTTCCAAATGAACAGCGCTCGAGCGCGGGCCATCAAGAGCTGTCATTGCCTTATACGGGGGGACGACAAAAAATTGTTTACGTGCGTAGGTAACATTACTACTCGCTGTTGGCTAGAGGCCTACTCCACTCGTGATGTCATGCGGTACCTAACCTCTCTCACGAACTAAATTACCGTGGAAGTACCAACCGAGGAATGGCGGAGTAATCAGCTCTGAAATGTGATTATACAGATGACGCAGGATTTTTTTACTCGTAATGGGTTTACACTTGGCCTTCATCTGAGATGCAAAGCCTACCTAGAAACCTTAAGCTATTAAGGCGCTTGCTCTCATCATATCATCCGGGAAACGTCCACTGCTGGACGTAGGTTTACGTCATGGTATGCCACATTGTTCGGTCCCGAGCCACTTGAATCCAGCGACTCCCCGCGACCTTAATCAGGTCGTCAGTCCATCTAGTAGGGGGACGGCTCGATTAACGTTTTCCGGTACGTGGCTCTAGCTGGCGGTTGGCTCTACTTCCTTACAAACCGGAACACAACGTCGCTATTGACTTTGCAGCAGACTTAGATAACATGGTGACAGCTTGCCAGGCGGACATAGAAATGCCTTACCACCAAACTGAATACCGATATATACCCCCAATGGGAATCAAAGGGCAAGGAAGGGACGTAGGCTACGTTATTTCCCGATCGATCAAGTAGTTTCCAATTCGCCGGGAAATTGAGTCGATTTCACAACTTTCCTTACTTCTCAAAGAAAATATAAATCACCAAAATTCATGGTTCAAATTAGGTAAGCAAAGTTACAATCAACCATTTGTATGTTTCCTCGCATGTAATCGGTGTACGCAAAAGAAGAAGCTAAGTAGCACCGTCTCTTTCGCTCTTGAAAAAAGTTACTAACTTTTTAAAATAAGTATCATTTAGTTTTAGTTATTATTCTTCATGCGGCATACCATGATGGAGGCCTATGTCTAGCAATAGACGTTTCCCGGCTGATAATGTTGATAATTCTTCCATGGACATAATTTACCAAGAAGCCCATGTAGTACTTCCTGTCTGGTTTCATTTATTTCTACTTAAGCCGTGCCAGCTCTAAACACAGTACATTGACATTTTCGTGGAAAAACACAAGTTCCGCCGCAAAGAGTTGCGACATCAACTTTAAATGGTTTCGTTTACCGTTCATACAATAAAATCTTCGCCTTTTAAGGTATTCGCTATTTGACGGTTAACCTATGATAGCTACTACATTTCAACCGACTTCAAAAAGGATGAGGTTATCAATTCGACTGTATGTTTTTTCTTGTATCCACGTTCAAATCCCGGTTGGAAAATTGCTTTAATTTTTGTTTTTTGTGTGTTTTTTATTTATTATATTATTTTTATTTATTCAAGTTTGTAATTTTTTTTGTGGCAAATTGCTCCACTCTTTATGGCTAACCAGGGGCAGACATACAGTTTTTGTTTGTTTTTAAAGAACTACGAGCAAAGCTCGGTCGCCCAGATATTGTATGTTACGCGATAACTCCACCAACTGTGAACCGATTTTGATGATTCTTTTTTTATTTGGTAGAGAATACTTTAGAGGTCGTCCCATATACATTTTATCGAAATTGATTGAGCGTTTTTTGAGAAAATCAACAAAACCAAATATTTACCCAGATCATTCTACCTCGAAGGATAAACATTTTTAAGGCAACTTAAGTCGGTTTTTAGTTCTATTTGAACGCCTTAATTATGTATTTAAGTATGTACGAAATGGGCTTGCACTTGGTTTTAATATCACCTGATGGAGACGTTGAGGTCGTATGACAGAAGCGTGCGCACCCGGAAACCTCAAGCTTGAGGCGCTGTTTTACGGTAGACTTAGATATCATGGATGGTAGCTAGCCAGGCTTGAACATGAAGAAATTGTTGAAAAGTATCACCAAAAAATAGGTCCGGCCCGCGTGGTGGACTATGGCACATACACTTTCTGTAGGAGAGTGGGCCTGAGGACCTGCAGTTAGGACAGATATAGGCTGTTGATGATGATGGTTTTTTTTAAAATTGGAAGGATCTTCATCATCAGCCAGTAAACGTCCTCTATTACGGTGTAATTCACTAATTACAATAACAAATTACAGCCTCACAGCTCACGGATGTCTTAGGGATCAATATCGTGAAGTTGTGTGGATGTTTGTCATTAGTGAATGGCATACTGGAGTATGGTCTCCACAATTACATAAAATACTCAAATATAAGATCCGTTGAGTGTTTCCTTTACTTTAAATGTTAAAGGCTAAAAATTTGCATGTGAAATCTCATGAGAAGATGACTAATTAAAGATGAAATTTTCAATGATGGAATGCTACATACTTTAGGAATAGCACTATAAAATAGAAGTTCACACGGCCAAAGGCACATTAACAGACTCATATTCATTTAACAATGTACGTTAAGTTTTTCTCTTCGCTCAAATAATTCATACTTCATTCGATATATATTACTAATGGACTGGTTAAATCAGCACAACTCATATTGCATAAGTTATGCAGACTCTGGGCTTTGCTTTTGCTCCTATAAATAATAATATTAAACATATTTACAATTTAATAGGCCCGGTTCAAGCGGCGCCTCTCCGTTACCATTGCTTGTCGACACGGAAGTCGAAATTAATTGACAGTAAATGTGCCGCACCCTTAAAGCGAATGCTTTTAATTGGTATTTTGTTGTAGTATTTTTCATTTTATTTTTAACTAGCGACTCATCCCAGATTTGCTATTTCAGTGGATTTCCTAAAATAATCTGTCATATAAACCTTGTCCTAACAATTACAAACACACACACACAAAAAGAATCACGCAAAGCGGTCGAATCATTATCAAGTAATAATCCATATTTAATATTAAGGTAGGGATGGTGAGTTTGTGTCTCTGATTGTTCTTCCTTAACGTGGTAACGCAGATTCAAAATGACTTCATTTTTAGCAAAGAGGTATTTGAATAACTAGAAAGTACACAGGCTACTTTTATCCAATCGAGCATTACTGAAGTCCAAGTGGACGAATTCGCGGTCAAAACCTAGTTATTTAAACATGTGTAAATTGATTTCTATCTACGAGTATACACACATATACTGAAAATCTAATGCTGTTATATCCGCAAATATATAAATTGATTTTATAGTATTTATAGCAACATTGGAACGTTTTACTGTCTTCTGATATAACGTTACAAAAATCACGAGAAAAACAGATCATCAATTAAAAAAATTATAGCGAATTTAATTTTAAACGTCGGTTTTTAAACATGACATTTTACTATTAGTCGATTTGTGAGTGACTTCAAAAATGTTTATGATGATTAATTTTTATAACAATTCGGAGTTATCAAACTATATTGATCGATACGTATTTGTTGCATTACTCGCTTTGTAATCCTGACTTACCTCACTATTCTAAATGAAAATGCAATTCAGTTAGAAATCACAATGATTTTAATTTTATTTTAGAATGACAAGGTTATTCAGTTTGTCGAAGCGAAGTAGGGTTTCTCCAAACGTGACCATACCTATTAATTCTGAGGTTTCAATATACACACCAGACATTTCTATTGGCGGTATTTAAATTTCTACGACTCAGTTGTCTATGAATTCATTAGCACATTTACATTTTATTGCCTATAAACAATCTCACCGTGACATTATAAAAACAAAAATATTCGTCAATAATCACTTTTAATTGAACTCGGAGATCCGTTTATGACTTATGTATGTCGTATTAATTAATAACGTGGTCTCTTCATATTTTCGAGAGAGCTGTAACTGATTCTATCCGGATAAGATTCGACGAAAAATTCAACGCAATAATAATTTGTTGAGGACTTCATTAACAAGTAATTAACTATTTATCGTTAATCAGAAAAAACCGTTGTTTCATAATCACAGATCGATAGTACATTTAGACTTTTCATTAGGCATTCATTCATTCATCATTCATTCATTTCATTTTCATTACATTTCAATTTCACAGCCTACGTACTTCGTGCAGTGGTGCAATTCACTAGGGAATCACTTTCTTACCACTTCACGGCTCACGGATGTCTTTGCTGACTGTCAAAAGGATAAAACGTAGTTCTGAAAAAACACAGCATATTCCGTCCCCTTAGGAGTTAAAAGAAGAGTCATTTCTTATACTCTATCATAAATGGGATCTATGTTCCATATACTTCTAACCCAAGTGGTGGGTGGGCGTTGGTATAATTTTATATGTACAGTTCAGTAAACAATGTTTTGTTCAACTAACATTATTGTTTCTAAGAGGTTTATAAATTTAAGTCATATGATTGTCTATTCTATTTAAACATACGTATTTAATGACTTACATACTCATCAAACACTTTTTAATCTATCTTTTCGTCCTCAGCGACATTAAGGTAAAAATATTAATAAATACGTCGAAAACAACGTTCACACAGATAGCAGCAAACATCCTTAGAATGTATTTTATAACTCGAGCGTTGTGGTAGCGGCATGTTAAGGCGAAGTCCTCTAATTAAACAAGACTAGCAATTGTCTCTTTCTAAAATATCAAAATCCTAGTCAGCTGACTCACACTTTTTTTAATGTTTCTGCTTCATGGCAATCTGTTTTCCAACAATAAGCCACTTCTTTGTTTGATTTCTCAGTTTATATTTTCCTCAAGAGCCGTAATTTTGTGTAAATCTTTTATGTAGGGTCGGTATGTCGGTTCTTTTTAGCCGCGTATGCTGAAGAGCGCCTTCTCCACTCAGAGCGTGTGCCAGTTTGTTTACATGGATGGTCTTTCAGGCTGTTTTGAGCTATTTCCTGCCTAACTGTTTTTACGCCGAGGTCAAGGTATATATATGTATTTCAATGAATCGATTCCAAAGCTAGACAAATTCGAAATTGTTTCACAATTTAGTATTGAATCGTATTATTTAAGTTCACTATTGAGTAAAAGCCCTAGTCTATATTATAATTTGTAGTCGGAAAAGTCCACTGCTGAAACCAAACTTTTCTGACAAACCGCGACCATCCAAGAGCTCTCCTTGAGGCCTACCATAACATAATATGTAGGTAATATCGTCTCCAAAACACGTCAAAAATCACACTAAATAATTGCAAAAGTGAATTTATTACCACTTGGACGCTGCGGCACAGACAACCGTAATAAAATAAGGTATACATAGCTGATGGCGTGTTGTAGAAAATACATATGCGATATGCTAATAATACTTTTCAGTTTCTCAAATCCGTTCAGAAGTCGATGAAAAACTACTGCTAGAAGAATATTATTCAAATAGTAAAGTAAAATCATAAAAGACGGCATATATTTTGTATTTGAATTTCTTGTAAATTCTACTATTTGACTTTCTTATATAACTAAGTATACCTTTATTTCTGTTGCCAATATAACAACAAATACTAAAATGCAGAATAAAATAAATTTATGTGACGTGTGTTTTAAAGTATTAGTAACTCCATCTAGTGACGCGTAGCATAACTAAATCGAAAACGGTATTTAGGCGCATTCGTTAAAAGATTGTTCGGTGCATATTATTTATGATTTTCCGGATTTTAACGTTTAAGCTATTGCATAGCTTCTATCGCGGGCCTTGAGCGCGGGGACCGAATCGAGAAATTCCGTAACGAAAAAACCTCACGCTCCCCACTCCGACGGGCACGGAGGTGTGGCTTGAAGGCCGTGCATCGTCTAACGTCGTTTCAGTTCGGCAGTCTTCGACACGGCGTTGTGTGCGTGCGATTAGACGTATTACTGTTTTATAATTTATTAAGTATAATAGTATGTAATTTGATATAGCAGAGCAAATCCGTTATGTTAGCTAAATATTATAATTATAATCATCAAAAATCATAAATTAAATAAATAAATAATTATAATTGCATAAGTTGATACAAAATGCTATGCAATAGCTTTACCGCGGCATTCCCGAGTGCCACACGTTTTTTTTAACTATTCATATTCTGTACGGAACCCTCGGTGCGCTAGTCCGACTCACACTTGACCTGTTTTAATTTATTCGTTTGACATTACTTCCCGAGTCAGAATGACTTGATTTTTTGTATAGGAATAGCTAAAGGGCCACTACCAGAATCCACGCGGCTGAAGTCGCGGGCAAAAGCTAGGAATATAATAATTTCTTAAAGTAAAATTGAAAAATAACAATAATAGCCGATGATATTTTTGCTAAAACGTCGTCAATAGCGTTGACCCTTAACAGAATGAGATCTAAAAATAGTCCGCGTGGCAACAAACCAGATTTATGGACACTACCCACAGCCACAGCGCTCTCCTCACGCTTGTTTACAACTTATTTTATAACTTAACTCGACTTACATTAACTTAACTCTTCCTTGAACGGCTCGATAGCGCGGTGCCGGCACGACCGACCCGAGGATCGATCTCTAGATCGATATATAGTTGCGGCTTCGTAACTGACATTTCGTGTACGTTATAGCAAATGAATGTGCCTTGAACTATTGGCATTATGCAGAATTTGAGCTTCGTGCGATACAGTTTTGGACGGTGCGAGAAAAAGAACGAAAGATGCAGAAAAAGATACTTTTCCTAACTGGTTTCATTGTTTGTTACTGTAATGTATCATTATAACACTTTTTGAAAATACATAATAAAAGTCGTGTCGCAGGTCGTGTCACACGATACCTCTCACTATTCTCACAGAACTAGATAAAGAATGGACGTTCACAGCCTCCCACCGATCTGCGATACCTCAAGTCCCTCGCGCAAGAAAGTGATCCGCTCAAGGACCGGTAACATGGCGTACGTGAATTTACTTACACATGCGCCTGTATACAAACGTTATCCGTTCGATGGATGGGAATAAGAACCGATATCACGACATTTCTTTGAAGTGTCTGGCCTTTGCTGTAGTCGTTATCTAAAAGAAAGCAATTTAAATATAGCCTACTAATCATATTAGTTACCTATGTATGTATATAAATAGTTTCATTACCTTTTAAATGTAATAATTAATCATGCAATACGCACCATTTCGTCAGTTAGGAGTCACGAGTTTATCCTGGGACCACCTCTGCAGTAGGTTCTCAAGTTGCACGCGCGAATTTCGCGGAAATTTTAACGCGATATTAAAAGGTTAAAATTAATTAATGATGTCAGCTGTCGTAATATCATTTGGCACGATGTTGCCAGGTGCAATATTGTTTTGCGCAGGTAAGGCCTTAGGATGACTCTATAGTTATTATTCCTTGCAATTTTTTCACTCTACTTTAGCTGTGGAATTATTATTACAGTAAACTTAAATAAGATATTGCATTTTAAACCGCCTTCGTGGCCTAATGGATAAATGTTTGATTCACAATCCGGAGGTCCCGAGTTCGATTCCCAATGGGGGTGCCTATCGGTACTCGATTTGGTATTAAGGTATTTTCTATGTCCGCTTGGCTAGCTACCACCATGTTACCTAAGCCTGCCGCCAAACAGCAATGTTAATTGCACTGTTGTGTTCCTGTATGAAAGGCAATATCGTCACTTACCATCAGGTGCGACGAAGGCCATGTGCCAACCCATGATAAATTAAAAAAAGATGATATTTTATTTGGTAAAACGTAACTGCGTTTTGTTATCCGTAGTAGGTTACCCTCATAGTTCTCAGCTACTACAAAACATATGAAAGTGATATTTATTTAATTCATTAGCTATGTCTTCTAGATCAAAGTGCCTGTTGGATAGCACGATAATACAAATGATGAAAATTCAAAAAGATAAGTCAACTAATTGAATTTTGATTAGTAGCTTATGAGTGAAAACTGGCATTTGGCACCCGGCTAGCAAAGAAGTGGAAATCATCTAGGCAGAAAATATTATTATCGGGACAAAGTCATAATCTCATCTAATCGAAATTCCTATTATCTTCACAATTTTATTAAATTCTATTTTTAGGGTCCCGTACCCCAAAACGAATAAATTAACCCGCATAAGATCATTTAGTGGTTTGTCTATAAATACACTTTTTCTCAGAAATGCATGGAGGTACGAAATTAATATCAAACACTCAAGTTTACAGCCCCTTGGACTGTGAATAAAATCAAACTCTCTCTTGTAGGTCTTCGCAATGAATTAATGCCGCATATTTTAACAATTTCTCTCGCTAAAGGACCAGAACCTATAGGGTACTTCCTTGACTTAGAATCCTGAAATTTGACAAAAATCTAGTACTTACAGCACACTGAATTCAATCTGAAAAGTCTAATTTTTTATATAATATATTTTAATTAAAATACCTTTTAAGATTACAAACTGTTTCAACGCCTGTTGTTATATTCATAAAGTTAAGAATTTTAAAAATTTCTCGTTGAATTCGTCAGGCGCTTTCGCATTTTTGGGTGCCTTGCCTATTAATTTATGAGTTTGTGTCTTAATTATACATATTCTGTACGGAACTCTCGGTGCGCGTTGACTCGCACTCGGTTGGTTTTTTAAATATAACGAAGTGAAGACCAGTATAGCAGTTGTTAATTAATTATGCTGGTAGGATATCCGTCTCCGCTAGTCGTATAAAGCGTTTTAGAACCTTTTTAGAAATGAGAATATTTTTACGGAAACAGGAAAAAATATTTATTTGTTTAACCTGAATGGTGTCCATATCATAGGTGTATATATAACTCTCCTTTAATCTGACTTTATACTGAATTTACAGATGAACATAACAACGTGAAGCCTAAAGAATTTAGACATCTATCCCTTTGATGGTGTAGATTGTAGAGTGCTAAGAAATGAGTTTTCGAAGTTCTACCCCTTAGAGGATGATAGCTACTTGAGCTAGAACATTGATATTTGCAACATAAAATACTCGTAGATCTATTGACAAATTTTTGAAACCATTTATTATGGTCGAATGGTCAAAACCGGTCAATTGTGTCGGCTATGAGAAAGAATTGTAATAACATGCAAACTTATGCGGGTGTCAATTATGAAATTAAATTATGACGCATAGCACTTCGAAGAGATTGCAAATTCCTTAGCAGGTTGTTCACTGACTAATTACCGGTTGTTTTGACCAACAAACGATTTTTTAGTAATTCGTGAATTTGAATATCTAAGTTTCAGTTCTGATTACGATCTCATTGGTAGAAAATCTTTCAATTTTCCCACTAGTTCGTTTTACAGTATTGAAAATACAGCGTTATTATTATTATTTTGGAAACTCTATATTTTTAATTGCAGAAAATACTCTATGAATATATATATATATACAAAAATGCCTTGTTAAATTGTATACCGTTAAAATTGACCAAAAAAAACATTTTACGAACGAACAAATACAAGTCTAAGCGAAAGAGGAATTGTCTAAACATCACTTAACATCAAATTGAATGTTGTTTATTAGTTGTTTGCAGTGGCAGATTCCGCCGCAAGCAGCGGTCGCGTTCAAATTACTGTCATTGAGCCACAAAATAGGAGGGAAAGGAAATTTTCTCTGTGCCAATAAAAAAACACAATGTATCTAATGATCGCTTCTCATTTTACGCTTGATGTCACACGGACCACATTGGAACGAATAGCCGTTGACCACCTCGCCGACCGAGGCAACCGACAAGATGGATTTCATCCGAAATAACCGAGAATTTAACGGCTCATAAATTTAACTTTTTGAACTTGATTGCCATTGTAAAAAGTTCAATTCTAGTATGTGCAGTAGGTTATATAGTGGAGTACTGGTGCGTTAAAATAAACACTTTAGGGCTACTGGATGAGTGAAAATCTTTTAAATAATATGTTTTCGCTTTGCTGTTACCGGTGCAGCATGTTGAGTACGCGCGTTTCAACATGACGGTGTAACGGCATCGGCAACTCCGAGGCTTGATGCGATCTAACGTTCATTCAACAGGTAGATACAGTCTTTGTTTTGTTCATTCTTTATTCATTACCGTAACTTTGTATCCAATTTTTTAACAAAGCGGCTTAAATAATAGTATTCATCAAAAGAAGGCTCGCGTGACAGCAGAAAGCCGTCAGACGGGCCGAGGAAATTTGAGCCCATCACTGACGTCCATTCGATTCGTATTAACTAACGCTCAAGTAATGTTACAAATAAAGGGGAGGTCGTTGTCCTATCTCTAGCCGTCGCGGCGCAAGAGCGGACGCACCACAACACTGCCTCGACTGGTCCTCGCACAAAAGAAATAGTTAATATTAGAGCTCACTCCACCACGAGTGTCATTAGCAGCGGCACAAAGCTCCGGAGTCATTCCACGCTCTTACTATTTGTCAGAGGCAAAAAGTGCCTTGTCCACAATAATTACGGGACCGGCTTTCGAGAGCGCTCATAATTCGTCATGTTCTGCTCGGCCGCTTCGTCGTTCTGAACGCATCCATAATTTGACGTTTCCCGCCAGCAGTCACGACTGGCGCGGGAAAATGTCATTTTTATAGGAATTCGTGTAAAACTGGATTAGGATTTGATCCACGTGAAAAAATATGATCGGTTACCAACATCCTAAATAATTAATCCGGCATTTAACGTTAGCTTTACGTTAGCTTTTATTTGGAAGCAACTTACAAATTGTAGATATTATTTTAGGCTTTCACAAAATATTGTAAACATCGTCGCTGCCGCATGATCTTCAAAACTCAGCCTAAGTTTTAAGAGTGACAAAAAACTAGACACTTGAGAATCTAGGACATGGCGCTGTTCGAAAATAGAGTAATATTTTATCTGCGATGACTTGAGTAGATCTGACAGCCACCCGATAGCCAAGTTTTGATATCTTGACCTAGGTCCACTAGACTTTCTTTGATCGAGTGCTTTAGCGACGACACGAATATTATATAAAAATATAACATGAGATTTTTTTCTCTTATAAACTTAGTCCTACTTTCGTTGAACAATAGAAAGTAGCAAAAATGAACAAAAGTGGAATAGGGTAAGTTGACTACTTGTGAAATCAGATAGATACTTTTTATTATCGTCGGAGCGTTTTGTCTGTGGTAACTAGAGTGTGACGTCACTCACCCGTCCCGTGATATTTGGGTGCTGTACTCAAATTAAAAAGCAATTAACTAGATTTATTTTAATTTAAACACAACTTGTATACTTACTATAAGCTATGATAGTACTAAATCTTGTACTAAAAAGCTATCCAAATCATTATGCTCTTCTATAGACATGAAATTTTGTCTCGGTCGTAAATGGCGGCTAAGAGTAAAATTCAAGGAAACGGGAAGCTTTAGAAGTACAAACCGCTAATATCTTATTGCGATCAACCACTCGTCTGAAAAGCCTGGTCGATCTATCAAGCTCGTTTTTAGCGACGAACTAGCTCCAACTAAAAATCACATGTGAATAATAATAAACCATTACAATTGGCCTTTTGATTATGGAAAACATAGTGCGGAAACTTACACGCCCAAAGTTGTTTTTGAAGTCCACCGCACCGCTCTGAGCCCGCGTGGTTGGTTGCCTATGATGGTCCAGAGAAGCGATGGTGTTGCTCATATCCCCGCAAGAGTTGCTGTCAGTACCCTGAATATCTCATGGGTAGTGCTAATCGAGCAACAACCTTGTTAAATTATAAATATTAAGAATTGAATTAAATAGTGTTCATGGAGAGATTCTAGTCAAAAATCACCTAAAATGAAGATTTTCCATTCGTAACATTTGTTCTGACAGCTATCGCGTGTTAAATAAGAAACTGATGACTGTATTAATTGGACAGTAAATATCTTTATAAATCGGGTTCTGCGGGTAGAACAAATCGGTCGTCGTCGATGACCCGAGCCGCGAGCGAGGGTCGCCGACCCCAACCAGATGCAATCAACAACGCTGTCGATCAATCTACGAGTTACACATTGATACAACTCTTCGATACCGATCGTCCATCGGGGTATTGTTACCGCAGCTTAGTTGCGTCGGCGCAGAAAATCGGTGACTTATACTGTACCAGATAAATATTTTTGGAATTGTAAGTCCCTACATCTAGTATGTTAACAGTACTGCAATCAATCGAGAATAATAATAATTCAGTTCTCTGTCTCCAAATCAACCACCGGAGGTCTCGGGTGCGATTTCCAGTGAGGGACCTGTCGGTACTCGGCTTGGTTGATGGTAGGCATTTTTTATGTCCGCCTTGCTATCTGCCATCATGTTACCTAAGTCTGCCGCCAAACATCTATGTACAAAGCACTGCTGTGTTCCGGTATGAGACGTATCAGTGCCATCAATCATCAGGCCCATCCAATGGGCCAAGTGCAAATCCAACATAAATAAACAAATATCAAGACTTTTGGACGAGAGACCCGGTAGACGTCTCCAGGAACGTGGGGAACCCCCACTGGAGAACTCTTACTCCCCATCGGTTATCATTAAGTAGCATTTAGCAGACAGTAAAGCGAAGGAACCCGTGTGAAAATCTAGAACGATGTCGGTGGTGCACCCAATGGGGTGATAGTGCGCACAGTGCCCGCACGTCGGGGCCACGTGTCGTCGCCAGCATGCGGGCGGGCGGCGCACGCGCACCCGCTATCTGCTAAATTAACAACGGGACCATTGTGTTTTGTATCACGTTTTATTAGTGTTTTGGTTTGTGTTTATAGATGATGGTATTGGTTATAATTGGTTGGTATCTTGGTTTCGGTTATATAATTCTGCCGCCTCTGTGGCCTAATGGCTAATGTTGGACTGTCAATCCGGGTGACGGGTTCCATACCCAGTATTCCAGATTCCTCTATCGGTACTTTTAGTTGGTGGGCACACTTGTCCATCTGGCTAACTACTACCGAAGTCTGCCGCCAAACAGCAGTGTTACTAGCACTGTTGTGTTCCGGTATGAAAGGTAGCAGAGCCAGCGCTACATTAGGTTAAGGCTTCTGGGTGCGCACGCTTAATAGCCAACGGCCTAATAGTCACTTACCATCAGGTGAGATGAATGAAAGTGCAAACCTATCATATATACATAACAAGTATATATGTACCAATAACATCTTACCGTGAACATCAAAGGTGTTTTGTTAATTAAGGTGAATCACCTCATGGAAAGTTGGTAGGTTGGTGGTAAGGCATTTTCCGCATCCGCCTGGCCCTCAGTCCAGAAACATATGTTGGGTTTGCACCTGACCTTCATCTCACCTGATGGTAAGGCCGTTGGGTGGTAAGTTTTTGCACTCAGAAGCCTCAACTGCCTTACTTTCTATGCTACCTTTCATACCGGAACACAACAGTGCGATTAACACTGCTGTTTAGCGGCAGACTTGGGTAACATGGTGGTAGCTAGCTAGGCGGACATAAAAAATGTGGGGGTAGGACATTTTCTATAACCATACCAAGTACCAATAGGTCACCACTGGGAATCAAACCCGAGACTTCCGGATTGTGAGTCCAAGTATTCAGCTATTAAACCAAGGAGACTTTACTCGTATGTAAGGATCGTATTCTCACTTATAGATTTTTCCAGATAATTTTGATATGATTTAATGAAAGCATAAATCAATTTAGTTGGGGATGATAACTATGTTAAGTTACTTTACTAATTTAATGACATTAGTAAAGTGTCTGTATGATATCTTCATATAGTCTAAGATTCGAAGTAAGGTCGTCCTTCACTCATGTGTCAACCAGATAAAAGTGATATTTTATCGAATTAAATAAGTGTCTTAACATAATTTTATACGGCTACCCCCTAAGAAATGGTCAAGGTTATAATTATTATTTTTTAATAATTTTGCCGGCGTGCCTAACAAACAAAAGAAATTCTAGCGAAAAGTTTATGATATACACAACATGAAACACCTCAGATGACTACCTTTTCTGGTCCCTATTACTTAATATCAACTTACCTGTTTGAATGCGGCTGCTAGGCTGAATTCGATAAAATATCACTTTTATCTGGTTGACACATGTGTGAAGGACGACCTTACTTCGGATCCTATACTAATAGCACATTCACACCCATATTCTAAGACGTTTCCTTCAGATTTACTCACCTTGAAATGACGTCCCTCACTCAAAATGGTATCATAAGTCGAGTAAAATCTACTATACTTGAGGAATTCTCTCGGTCGAGTGGAGGAACTGACATCCGTATTATTAAACGTTTCCTTCAGATTTACTCACCATGAAATGACGTCACTCCCTTCAAAATGGTATGATAAGTCAAATTAAATCTCCTCGAATTGAAAAATTGTGTCGGTTGGGTGAGGTAACTGACTGTCAATGTCAAGGTACATGCCGACCTACCTTGAAGATTCCTCAATGTAAATATCGCGTTGTTTCGATCAACTTTTAACAGGATTTAAGCATGTCTTTCGAAGAGTTTATTGATTATGTTTACGATATTCCATACAATTACCCTTCAAGGCGTTATTTGCGTGTTGTAACAAATCCAACAACAAACAAAAGTTTACTAGTATCATTGTTCTGTTAAAAGAATTAATATCTGGGCGACCGAGCTTTGCTCGTAGTTCTTTAAAAACAAACAAAAACTTTATTTCTGCCCCTGGTTAGCCATAAAGAGTGGAACAATTTGCCACTTAAAAAAATAATAATTACAAACTTGAATAAATAAATAAAAACAAACAAAAAACAAAAATAAAAGCAATTTGCTTCGAATAATGCGAAGGAAAAAGCGCATGAAAACTCTAAAACGCGCGTTTTTCCAGACATGGGACTAATCTAGATCGATTTTTCGCCTCCCAAACCCCCTAAATACTAAATTTCAGCGAAATCGTTGGAGCCGTTTCCGAGATATATATTTTATATACATTGCTCGTTTAAAGGTATAAGATAAGTACAAAGGTGTAATAATCTCACAAGGTTTGCAATAATAATGAATACACGTTCGTTTCAGATCGTTAGTGGGGACCTGCAACACTTGAGCCAGCTAGTAGTGTCCAAAATTGTGGCTAGAATATCAAAGGAATTAGCACTAAAAGTGGCTATTTACGATTATATTTGAATTGAAAACGAATTTTATGCCAGTTGACCTGTTAACTAGTTGCAGTTCGTTTCACGTCAGTTACTAAGCTTTTGACTCTCAAAAATATTTAGAAAATCATCTTTTTCATGTTTTTACTAATGATAACCAATTTACTTTTTAAAGTTGTTTATTTTTCATATGTATTTTAATTTCTGACTGTTATTTGCCACATGTTTTGAGCTAGAAAAAGTAAAGTTATTGCGTATAACGAATACTACATTGTAGTATTCAAAAGGCTACCAACAAAACAAATATGAAATCCTCGAAACAATGACGCGATCACTCGAATCCATTACGTCATCCACCTCGCGGGAGGGACGTCAAATCGCACTCAGGTTTCGACTTAGAATACCGATTCTGAGAAAGTTTTGACGTTTTCCTTTCGGTGTCCTTGAGTAAAGTTGAGTCAAGTAAATCTGAAGGAAACGACTTAGAATATGGGTGTAGTCTCGAGTAAAACTTAAATTAATACGGTGCTATGTGACGTCATGTCATGTCGTGTCGGGTCCTGGGTCAACACACCGCAGACAACAATTAAACCAGCGATCATGACTCCTCAATTGATTCGCACAACCAAGACATTCTCATAAACGACTTGAACGTTTTTTGAACACACAAATTGTAAACTCAAACAAGCAAACAGACAAAATTAGCACCTTTTAACATCTGTATCTGCTGTACCAATTGAATTCATTTGTATCTAGTGTTCTACGGTTTGGTTTACGTGGAAAAGTTTAATCGCACCTCGTTGTCAAATTATACTGCTAAATCCCCTTTGCCACCATTATCCGGCTCGAAGGACCACATTATGTACTAAGTAACAGAACTGAAGTAAGTTTGTTCCACATGTAAAATCGTATTCAATGTTTATACTACACTGCACTTAATAAAATAACTGGAAAAATGGTCAAAAGTGAGATTTGAAAACACATAAAAACTAATACCTTAGCTATGATCCTATCGTTAGCGAGAGGTAAATAGCAACTAGCGACATCTAGCACTGAAGTTCTACAAACTACGTTTCAACCATTTTTATTGATATTTCATTCTACACACTACATAGGAGCGAAAAAGTGAATGTGACATGGTACAAAATTGGATATATATTATTGCACTTGACTGTACCTATTTGGAACTAGGTTTGGATAGTAGTAGTAGCCTTTTATTAATATTATTAATCTGGATAGCTAACACCATGGTATTTTTAATCTGCCACTGAACAACACCTCTGCGTTGACAGCACGGTAAGATAACACAGTGGTCCATTTTCACAGCGTGTTTCTGTGTAGCTCTACCATCTTCACACTACACACTCGCCCGCCGAGACACTATTCCAATTCCAAATGCAAATCTCGACCGTTTTTTGTAGCGATCTATAAGAATTTGCATTCAGAACTTAGTATATACTTTATTGTTTTTTTGTTTTGATTTCCGTGTGAACTATATAGAGTTGTAAAATTGATAGAAATCCGATGACTGACTAAACACGAAGTTTGTCGAGAGCCATTTAGAAAATATGAGTACTGTAATGGACTTCAATAAGTACCTTATCATCATTATCATCATCAGCCTCGAAACGTCCACTGCTGGACATAGGCCTCCTTCTTGGCACGCCACATCGACCGGTCCCGAGCCACCTGCATCCAGCGACTCCACGCGACCTTAACCAGGTCGTCGGTCCACCTAGTAGCGGGAAGGCCCGGTAGACGTTTCCCAGTACGTGGTCGCCATTCGAGAACTTTTACTCCCCACCGGTTATCGGTTCTTCGAGCGATGTGGCCTGCCCATTGCCACTTCAGCTCACTGACTTATCGAGCTATGTTGGCGACCTTAGTTCGTCTACGGATGAAGTACCTTTATAGCAAAATGAAAAGGAGTACATATTTCTGGTATGGGTGTACAAACGGTTTCCTCCTCGCTTACAATTCATTCGAAAAAATATACATGTGACAGTAAAATTTTGCTGCGACGACGGTGCCATCTATCCATGAACGAAGAACTATTTGTTAAATGCCTCATTGAACTTCAATGCCCTGTTAACTAGCACCAGTGCTCGCGAACAACGCAACCTTCAAAGGTCGTCGAGGTGCTAAAACAGTAAGTTCTCATGACCGATGAGAACACAAGAGCAAATTGTGTAAAACTCATAAAAAGTGATTTATAGCATTTCTTAGTACGCACCGGGGCACATGAACTATACATACAATAATGGAAACCTCGTGACCATCGTAATGTGGACTCTTCAAATAACCAGATGTAAGCGGGTTTAGTTGTAGTAATAGAGATGTGTAGAGGTCGATGTTCGCTGGTTAGCCACAGGGTTGTCAGAGGAAGAAAAGGTTATACAACGCAATTCATCAAGGGACGGGTGGATTGGTGATCGCAGGAAGATGTTTTTCATACATACATAGATACTCCTGGCCATCTCTTCACTATTTTTTGACAAGCAAGTGATGACATGGTGTGATCGTTTTACACGTCTATGTTCCTGTTGTATTATTTCTGAAGTCCACGCAAACCAAATCGTCAGCAAAAGCCGATTTCGGAGCTTGTTATCGTGCTGCGGAATTATTTGCTTTATTCTAGTATTTTTCAGGCGACTTCCTCTGTTTGGACTTCAGGAAATCATGATACGGGAACTACCGCTTCAATCAGGATTGACAGTAGCTAGGAGACTATTACCTAAGTCTACCGCCAAACAGAAGTGTTAATAGCACCGCTGTGTTCCTTAATGAAAGATGGCAACTACATTGCCTCATTTGCTTGCGGCTTCTGGGCGAACACGCTTTCCAGTCCATCCATCCAACGGCCTTATCGTCAGTTATAGAATCGTCTCTTTTGAGTTTTGAGCTAGATCGGTATTAAATAAACGAAATAACCTAAAGTGAAAAATCAAGTCATTCTGGTTCTCCGTTATTACGTGAAAGTCCTTACCAATAAACATACAAAAAAGTCTCTTACTTTCGCATCTACCTCTATTATACACCTAAGTGAGGATGGCAGCCAGCCCTAGTTGCCCTGTAGTGCCAGTACAAGACAAAATAGACGAAGACGAACGATGTTATCTGCACGTGGTGTGTGCGGAGGGCGGAGGGCCACAGAACCGGTTCCGTAGTACCACTCAGGGCCCTCACTACCAGATACTCTCTGCCTGCGCCCGCGCTGCTGCCCCGCCACTCACAATAGTACCGACAATGCTTTTTATCGAGTAATTGTAACTCAGCGCCATGTTTGCTCTGTGTTTAGGACCATGGAACTGCTAATTTTTCGTGTTGAATGACGTTTACGAGAACATCTCTTTTATAGTAATTTTGTTGGGTTGAGTACTCGTACTTCGGAGAACCGCGATGTTTTGCGGTTTTGTTAGATTTACGACTGTTCAGAAGTTACGATGGGTAAATTGTGATACAATAACTGACATATCAATCAACGGAATCTATGCTGAGAAAAGTCACATTTTTTTAGTAAAACTAAGTGAACAAAAGACATTAAGCCAGGTTAAATCGAGAAAAGCCACACAGTAATATTAGAAAAACTATGAACAAAAGACTTCAACGATACCTACGGCAAGAAAAGCCACACAGTAATGTTAGAAAACTATGAATGAACAAAAGACATCAACGCTGAGCTACGTCACGAAAAGCCACACAGTAATGTTAGAAAACTATGAACAAAAGACATCAACGCTAAGTTACATCGATAAAAGCCACCCAGTAATATTGGAAAACTATGAGAAAAATACATCAACGCTAGGCTACATCGAGAAAAGCCACACAGTAATATTAGAAAACTATGAACAAAAGACTTCAACGATACCTACGGCAAGAAAAGACACACAGTAATGTTAGAAAACTATGAATGAACAAAAGACATCAACGCTAAGCTATGTCAAGAAAAGCCACTCAGTGATATTAGAAAACTATGAACAAAAGACATCAACGCTAAGTTACGTCGATAAAAGCCACCCAGTAATATTAGAAAACTATGAGCAAAAGACATCAACGCTAGGCTACATCGAGAAGAGCCACACAATAGTATTAGAAAACTATGAACAAAAGACTTCAACGATACCTACGGCAAGAAAAGCCACACAGTAATGTTAGAAAACTATGAATGAACAAAAGACATCAACGCTAAGCTATGTCAAGAAAAGCCACTCAGTGATATTAGAAAACTATGAACAAAAGACATCAACGCTAAGTTACATCGATAAAAGCCACCCAGTAATATTAGAAAACTATGAGCAAAAGACATCAACGCTAGGCTACATCGAGAAGAGCCACACAATAATATTAGAAAACTATGATCAAAAGACATCAACGCTACCTACGTCAAGAAAAGCTATACAGTAATGTTAGACAACTATGAACTTTATCATAATTAACGTAACCAATGTCATATGCTACGTGCGAGATGTTAGCATATAGATTAATGTTGCTACCTATCGATAACATATGCTGAAATGTCTCTTAGTCTCTTTTTTCAACAAACATGGAAAGCAATAAAGTGTTTCAATTCTAAGCCCAAACAAAACACTTAAAAATCACTAAAATATTTGACACCTACTATCGACGTGTCGTGTCCCATCACTACGAATCGTTCGTCCTCAAACAAAGGACCAGCTAGGAGGAATCTGTCAAGTCATGGTGGCCCCGCTGCCTCCACCCTGCCCTGCCCCGCCTCGCCCCGCAGCGTAACAACCGAAAACTAATCGAAAACACCCGGAACTAATCTTTTTCTAATTATAAATAACATCGAATTCCTCACACCAGCCGCATCCAGTCGAGACGAGGAAAATTGAAAATCACTGAGGATTGAGGAACCAAATAGGAATGTAACTAAATATACAAGATCGTTCATTCTATGTATGCCGATATCATGTCAGTAGTTTGAAGTGTCCGGGTGACGCGAGTGTGAGACAACCTTACTGAGGTAAATGTTTCAGATGATGGGCAGGAGCACGGTATGTGCTAAAGTATATAAGGTCTTAAAGAGGGTTCGTTGGTTTAGGAAATTATTCAATACACAGACTCGTAACAATTTTGTTGCATTATAGGAAAACATACAGAAGAGACACTCCACATTCAAATAAAACAATTTTTATTTGATCGACTGACACATGGTTACAATATTCTTTAACAAGTGTTTGCACATCGTCTCGTCAAATCAGATGTTCTGGGGTGATATATTGTGGAGTTTCTATAAAACATCAAAGCGCAATCAATGAGGTGGAGTTTGGTTGTAAAGATGTCGGCGGAAAACTGGGTTTGGAAAAGATAATTCCTGAGATGGGAGTTTCATTCCGGTTTTGTCATGAAGCCTCATACAATAGGAATTCATCGTGAGTGATATGGTCATAAATGTGTTAAAACGATAGGCAAATTAAGCGTCTGAAAGCCGTTAGAGTTTCGCACGCGACGACGCGCCGTGGGTACGCGGGTCGGACACGCGACCCGGATCTCTGGGACTTTTTTACATGTCAGTACCAGCAACGGAAGACTAAATAGCAGACAATAGATGTGCCAAATCAGTTGTTAATCATTGTAGAAACAATATGCAAAAAAAATATGTTGCACTTACTCTTATTCTTCGTGTGAAAACGACTACCAACCAATAGGTATTTTTATTTATAACTGGCTTTTGTCTGCGGTTTCATCTATATGAATCTCAGGAAATATGTCAAGTTTCATCATGATTGGTAGTGCCGTTGAGAGTTGAGACAGGTGACGAACAAAGAAAACCAACAAACTCATTTCTATCTAACATATTTATATTTTTTGTCAGATAATTTTTTCCCTTTAACATGTAAAGGCTAGCAGTAATTTATTTAATCCAACTAATTTTTACGCCGATTTGTTGATTGCTAAGGTAAGGGATGAATACCAGGATAATGTAATGAAATTGTACCGTACCAACAAACAGCTGTTTAACAGTTGTTTACCGATAATGACAGATAACATATCCAGTGACTGAGTCACTTGAGATTTCTGGTTGACCACACTAATGACTGAATACCTTTATCATCACTTACGATCAAGTGAGATGAAAACAAAGCACAAGCCCATTGTAAAATGGGTAAATAAATAATGCATTATTAATAACGACAAAAGGCTCCATAATTTTTTATCAGAAGCATTTCTATTGGGGAAAAATTGAATCAAACTTCATTGGTGCCACCAATCCAGTCCAACGAAACACGTAATTAAGTTGCAGATTGCCGTGCTTTATAAAAAGAAATATTTCGCGGTCAATTTGGAGCAGCTCCGTGGCTGATCATCGAGACCGGTCACGATTCTAGCCAAACTGAAAACTGACCGGCCACGAGTCCGACTTCACTGATTTTAAAACATTATCCTTTGTACAGACTTCAGAACAGAACAAATATTTATTATAGCTGTAATTCAAATAATTAAAATTTTAATTCCTTTAAAAAATATATTTTCTCATAATCTTTACAATAACTAGTATAGTCTAGAGACTAGAGGCTACTCCTACCTTTTAAATATAGAAATATTTGTGATATATATTAGTATGTTAATTAAATAAAACTCAGTAAAGATTCATCTTTTATAATACTTGAAAATTCTACTGATATTATGTGGACTGAATTTAGTGATTTATTAACTAACCATTCGTACTTAATTTTATTTCTATGGTGCGTCATGACATTATCGAAATAAATTTCGAGAACATGTTTTGATTTGTTAATAAGAATGGGATATGCAGTAGGTAACTATATATTTTCAGTCTCAGAATCGTGGCCAGTCGGACCAACGCTTGTTCAAAGTTTCGAATGATAAATGACAGATTCTATAAAAGTGAAAAATATGTATCTTTAAAAAAATCGCAAACGCAGACTAATGACACTGGCGCTCTACGGAGTCATTTTGTATTTTAACAGTTATATAAATGTATTGTCAAAATAATTGTAAATGTATTATAAAAAAATTACATTAACGGTGTACTTTTATCGTAATGGCATAGTATGGAAGTGGCAGTAACTCCGCCCGCGCCCGCGTGTGACCATTAAATCGAGCACACTCAGGTATCGACCGCGCCCGCAGCTCGTCTCACCCCTGCCCTACACTTTTATTGCTACGTAATTATCAATTTACGATGAGATACAATAAAATTAAAGTTATGTCGTGCGGTCATTATGTCTGCCTAACGCCAGAATTTATAAGTACGTAAGTAAGTTTGAAAAAAAGGCACGATTTTATGTTGGCATTGATCGCCCCCGTATCATATTGGCTGCATTGTTGGACTCACAATACTAAGGTCCAGGGTTCGATTTTCAAATGGGAATAGAACTCGGCACTCGGTTGGTTGACGGGCATTTTCTACGTCTGCCTGGTCCACAACAACTCTGTTACATGTATACCGTCAAACGCAGTTTTAACAACACTTACCTTACCATCAGATGAGACGAAGACCAATCTCAAACCCTTAAACTTTTACTCTATATCATATAGAGGTATAAAATAAGATGCGTTGGATTTCTTTCGCAATTCGCTATGAAATATCTCAAGTGTTTTAATTGGAAAGCTCATTTACTGTTGTGCTCCTGGGTATTCGCACTGTCTGCCGGATGCTGGAACACTCGATACACTAACAGTGTCCGTGCACCAGGGGCTGCGCCGGCGCCGATGGCCGGTTTTTGCACGTTGGCAACAATTTCCTGTAATCAATATGACTTGCCGCAAGCTCGCCTCGAAGTGATCGTATTTGCGTATCTATAAAATTAATATCGGAGCCATAATTATGGGAAATCGCAAATCGGTTTCCTTGTAAACTTACCTCTTTTATATAAATAGTGTGTATTTTGTTGGAGATTTTCATCTATTTTGTTTCTGTTATTAATATATTATGAGTTTACACTTGACCTTCATCTTAGCTAGATAGATAATTAATGTTGTTACCATCGCAGAAATATACGATAACTAATTTAATTTTTAAAAATTAGCATTCTACATTCCTTCTCTATGTAAACTATAAGTCTGCGAAATTTCATACTCCTCCGTCTGGGCAATTTTCGTAAAAAGGGGTACGTTTTGTTTCGTACGTGGCACTTTCGTAATAATGAACTTAGCATGAATGATGAAAAATGGATCGGACCCTGATGCACAAATGTGCGCTGAATTTCAGTTGGCACTAGGAGCGTTAGAGGGGCTTATTATTATTTGCTCACGTAAAGTTACTGTATTAGTAAAATAATATATTGGTTTTGAATGTGTGCTCTTCAAAGTTACAAATATCAACATTATAATTCCGAAAGTAATTCTATGCTCCTACGTCGTTCGTACGACTCTTTTTTGGCATTGAGAAGGTCATTTACTACTTTTTACCCCGATTTTCCTGTTGAATAATTTCTGAACTTTATTATGAATCATTCATTCCTTAGCTCCTTTACCTTATTAGCATTCTTACTGAATGTATAAAAAAGACTATTTTTAACGCAGTTTGACCCATAAATAGAAAGAATTCCCTTCCATATAATCACGTACTGAACAAGTCACAGCATTCATCTGAACGAAATATCGAATTACTCACGGACTAGGTCAGTCACGTAAAATGTAACAAAAATCGCGTTACAGCAACGCGACGCTGCACTGTGTTGGACATTTTCGTGAATAAGTCCCCCGCCGACAATACACCAAGAAAATAGGGCCCACGGCAGCTCCACAGAGCGTGATTCCTCAGATTTTGTCCGAGTCAAGGATAGCTTCGGTCACGGCACGCGGCTGATTCGTCAAGCCGATGCCAGCGGCAGCTTCTAAAAACTAGAAGACGGGGGGAAGTGTGGAATGAGGGACGAGGGGAAGGTACCGAGTCGCTGCATGGACGTAATATCGAGAGTATCATAGTAAATCGGGCATAGCCTGTGTCCACGTGCGGACTGTAAATGACGAAGATCTCTACCCCTAGGATACAGTATGTGAAAGAAAATATGACTAGTAACAATACAAATTTATCTCTTCCTTTACAACGAACAATTGGTTCTGGGAACGACCCCTCTAAAGATTTTTTGTATTTTTCTTTTAAAACTCAAACAATTTAATTCTAATCTGAACAGATCGCTTGGACGTCACGTCTACTGCTTGATTTTAAATCTACGATTGTTTGTGGTCTAAGTTCAGTAATTTACCTTAGATTACGTCTCCATTTCCGACCCATTATGTATTTTGATTCAAGGCTGTTTAGATTCGTTGTAGTAAGGCTTCATGGTGAGTCACGGCGATCGTTGAACCCTGTCGTCTCTGCTCCGCCATCTTGCGGCTTGGTTGCGTCCGCGCAGCCCTCGCGCAATGTACTCAACTACCCCGGTCAATGCTCGCTCATCTATTTACCTAGAAACGTTTTCAGCTGAAAACACTGATAAACATTTTATTAGAATCAACCGTTTATAAGAGTAGCTTTTGAATTTTTAATACTGGCCAGTATGACAAGCTGGAAAGGGAAATACATACATATATATATATATATATATATAATGTAGGTACAAGTACCTTTATATGTATATATTATTTCCAGTTGAACAATTCAATCGATACTGCATACTCGTAATTTTGAAAACGGCATATCGTGTATTGAAAAGAGATGACAATAGCCACTTTGCACGTCTTGTAACACAGCACTCCGGTTTTTTATAACTGACAGGTTTGTTGTTTATCCTGTAGGTTATGTAATGCATTATTGAAGAAAAGCTTTTTTCCGACATTTGAACGCGACATAGAATGTATATTTATCTCATTCTGTCTTATGTCAATTCAATGATGATAGAAAGTCTAAAATATAGTTATTTGGATCCTGATTCAAATATATCGATGACATACTATATTTATGGGAAAATATGAATATAGTCGTAATTATAAGGCATCTCAAAATGGCCTGTACTCTATGGATATTGTTACCTCTTACACTTGTTATACAAAAAGTTCACTCAATTCGTTCGTTATTTAAGCGTTATGCTTTCAATGTTGTGTGTAATGTTGTGAGTCATTTCTCGATTGTACTATTTTATGGCTTACAACTAGTACGAGTAAAATCACACACAATCATTGTAAAACAAACAAGTGAGTATGCGGTACGGACCGACACACCGTTTCAATTTCAAATAGTGAGATTTGTTACAATGTGAAAAATATTTTTCTTGTTAAAGTATTACTATTTAGCAAACTACAAGATTTTGGTGATTTCTTGATTTTACAACTAACGAAGCGTGAAAAACTGAATTGCGACGAATTATTAGCGATAGTTTTGAAATAACAAAATCTTATTTTGGTGAAATAAATTACGTAACAATCTAAACGTTAAACTGTGCCTTGAGAATAGAAGTGAACAGGAAATGCAATGACCAGGAAAAATATGAACAAATCTTATATTTTTCAGAAAATATGATTTCAAAAGTGTATGTCGCCTGGGCCAGGTCGATGCACAACGAATAAAGTAATGGTGTTTATTTTAATTAACCCTTTTTGATCATGTATTTTCAACAAATCTAACTGAATGCCGTGTACAAAATATGTTTTCCCTCAAACAATAGCAACACAAAACAACAATGGCGGACTGTCAAAATCAAACATGAACATATAAGTAGTTTTATGTTTTGTTGAAGCCATACCCGCCATTTTGGTTGTCACTGTCAACATCGCTGTCTGCGTTCAGAAACGTGAAATTAACCTAGAAAAAGAAAGTACTTTGTACACGGAAATTATCCTTATAATCTGATCATTACCATTTTTAAAGTTATTCCCATATTTTTACCTTTATATTAAAACAGTGTACAACGAGCTGGCCCCAGATGAAAGGTCACTTTTGGATGTGTGTAAATACGTATAATGAAAAGCTACATATCATCGAACGTATTTCACAATAATTTCTTTGTTAGATAAAAAAGTATGTCATTAGGTTGCCACGATGACTAATTGCTGTTTTTAGGAGATTTCCCATAGACAGCAGTATGATGTCAGTGATACACATGACAATGCTTTTATTTAGCTTTCTGCGACACCCACTTCACTACATTTCCTTTGTCAGCCAGAGATAGGACCACTGATGGATACAAAACTAGCATGAGTCGCTAAAATTAACAATAATATAATAACACAACCTTTCCGGTGCTTAATTTATTGTTTAGGTCACTTAGCCCGCCTAGCATCATTTAGCACTGTTGTGTTCCTTTAATTATAACTAGTCCTTCATTATCTTGCGGCTTCTGCACACGATCAGGTGATTTGAAAGCTAAGTGTTTGCACATTAAAAATGCGTGAGACGACGTGACACTATTCGTTCCAGCTCAGTACAGAAAGCCAAAAAAATATGTGTTGTTAAAAAAAAGTTTGAAAAGCTTATGTAAGCACTCCCCACTGTTTCCATGGTACTTGAACTCTAGTAACTCTACCCAGTGACCATTTTCCCATGGCATATTTCTGTGCACGTCCGCTGCAACCACCGCCTATGTGAGACAGATCCTACGTGGTCTACCCGGCAATTATCCGGCATGAGATTTGTCACGTTATCATTAAATCCACGGTTAATAGACACCTGCCTTAACGAGGACGTAACGCTGCACCAAGGTTTCTCAAAGTTTGGTTCCTTTACCCCCGGGGTAACACATCACATAAACAATCTTCACTTCTTTTTACATTATTTCTTATGCCATAATCTTTTAAAATAGAATAGCTGGTTTTGATACTTTATCGCAGCTACAATAGCCGTTACGCAGCAAATTTTTGAACAGTGATAAAAAATAGTGAGTAAAAATTAAAATTGATGTTCACTATGAAGTTGTATGCTAATGATAATCGTTTCGCGGCATTAAAATCCGATGTCATATTTTTGGATAATTGTTGCACAAAGCCAGCTATCTTATTTTAATAGATTATGGTAAAAGAAACTTTTATAGGCAAAATGACCTTAACCTCGCAGTAGTAACAGTCTTTCTTTGCCGGAAAAGTAAGCAGCCAACAACTGATTCCAATGTTCTTGAACTCTATATCAGAGTCTTTCAGAGTTGGGTGTACGTATATTTAGGGGTAAAGCATCAACTGTAGTAGTAGTAAACTGGGGACCGTATAGAATTGCTATGTGCCCCAAAGCTTCAATATAATGTGACATTGCTAGTGCTGTCTTTGATTGAATTTGATAATTGCCCTATCGATGTGATTGCTTGGCAGTAGATGTACCAGGTAGAATGTTCGCCACTACTGTCATTCAAATATGCAGTTGGAAAAAGTGTATGAAAATACATTGTTAACGCGCTGAGCGGGAGAAAAGCGATATGTAAAACCTTGCTAGTAGAACATTAGTTTGTCGTTTTCCTGCCTCGTAGCTCGCAATGTAACATTTAATGGTGAGCTTTGATGTCGCCTTAATGACAATAAACGTGCGTCTATAATGTTGATTTTATGTATGTTATGCCGGCGACTGCACAGGTGGGCAAGCTTTATTACATTGCTTTTTATTGACTCGCGATATTATAAAATATGACTTCCGTGAAATAGTTGTAGCGATTTAATGAGTGAACAATTAACACTGAACGGAAGCTGAAGTTGGCAGT
Organism: Carcina quercana; assembly: GCA_910589575.2. Taxonomy (NCBI): domain Eukaryota; kingdom Metazoa; phylum Arthropoda; class Insecta; order Lepidoptera; family Depressariidae; genus Carcina; species Carcina quercana. The sequence goes on from OU342429.1 coordinate 5,577,789, forward strand.
TAACTTGCAACGGAAAACCGGTGTGGAATTCGAACGTATAGATCTTCTTACAAGTTAACTAGTACTTATTATTAACTAATAGTTACACACGGCTAATTGTTTGACTATGACTTAAACTTCCAGTAAACAATATGTATAAGCAAAGATATATGTATAATCTAAGCGTTGAATCTATGGTACAAGTTCCTTTAGATTGATTATTTTAAGTTGAACAATTCTATCGATACTGGATACTCGTCCTTTAAGAGACAGCATATCGTGTATTGAAAAGAGATGACAATAGCCACATTTGCACGTCTTTTTAACACAGCGCCCCGGTTTGTGACAACTGACATGTATGATATTTGTACTAAAGGCTTAACTAATCCAGTACTAAAGAATAGCATATTTTCCTAAAAGTATTAACCCAAATGGTGCCCTTCGCATAATTTTGACAGAGAATGTATATTTTTCTCATTCTGTCTTATGTAAATTCAATGATGTTAGGGCTAAAATATAGTTATTTGGATCCTGATTCATACAATCTATTTACGACATATTACCTCTATGTTTATGTATGTAAGATTATAAGAACAAATTGTATTTGTCAACTAAGTTGAAGTGTCGAAGATATGTTTTTGTCCGAGTCGAGCCCGAGGCATGTCATGTGACAGAGGTAAATGAATCCCTAACGATCGTCGGGCACGCACTCTGAATAGAATATCTGTCATCGTCACAAGCCTTTTGTAGCGCCGAAGATTACAACGGCCCTTCTTTACGTGTCTTTTTAGGGAGTGAATAGGTAAGAGCATTACGTCTGAGCCCCGCCCTGGAAGGCATTAGGACAGCCGGCACCGTACTGAGACACCATTGACGATGCTAGAAGTAGTAGAGATTAATCATATTCATTCAATATGTTCTTGAATTGACTTTGACTGGATTGTGTGCCTTTTTCAGTAGAGACTGCTACTCCGTGGTCTTCGATAGTGAACCGCATCACAGGCCGGACACTTCAAACAAATGTCGTGATATCGGCTCCTATTCCCATACATTGAACGGATGACGTTTGTGTACACACGAGCGATACTGCCGACCCCTGAACCGACCACTTTCTTGCAGGGAGAGGTGAAGTATCGCGGATCGGTGGGGGGCGGTGAACTTTTGTTCTGTACTTAGTACTAGTATATTCCTTCTGTCTAACTAGGAGGAAGGGTCTGACCCGGCTCAGCTATCTCCTTGGCCTTGTTGACTGCGTTATGGATATGTTTGATCCAGCCAGTATTATTTCATAATTATTACATGTTCACTTGAACAGTATGTTTATTTGTCAAGTCTCTTTATCTGTCTGAGCCTGGCCTACAAAAATCTAATTTGCTCTCATCTAATTAAAACTGCTGTTTGGCGACAGAGTAAGAAATCTAGATTAGAGCTAGAAAAAACCGGCCAAATCTCGCCGAGGATTCTACACACAAATTAACATGCACATGTAAATCATACGTACACTATCGAGAGGGAATCATTATTATTATTATTCCTTTATTTTCAGGTAACAAAGATCCATAGTATATAAAAATACAATACAATAACTTATAATAAAATTATTACAAATAATATAAAAAACGGTATTCTGCTGTTATTTACTAAGGGACGGTACACATTGAACGACGGAACAAGCATCGAACAATGCTGTGACGAAAATGTAAGTCCGATTGAAAAACAAACTTAACTTTGCAGTTGAAAAATTGCTATCCCGTCCCGTACATTCATCTACATCACGATCAATGCTTCAACTGCATACATTTCCAGTATTATACTATCATAATTTATTATAATACTAAATGAGTTTTAAGTGACGCATACCTCTCAGACTCGTTTAAATGATAGTAGAAATTAGGTGCGTACACTTTAGGAGACAAATATGGGACCGTACCATTGTACATATAGTCAGTCAGTGAACAGTGCTATTGAAAAGTCAAGCTAATTGACTTCAAACAATGATCTACGAAATACAAAAAATAATGTAGATCTTTGTAGAAAAGAATGAAAGGCTCCAAACAACATCTTTGTAAATAGAGCCGTAGAAACAATGATGGATTGGACTGGTCGAAATTATTCCATTTTTACTACGGAACCCAAATTTCCTCCTATGTTTAGTTTCAATAGAATTGAAATAGCCGTGAACAAACAGACACATTATCCACACAACCGTCCCCGGTGACTGTAGTCACCACAACAGACGTAAGTGTCAAGTGTCAGTGGGTACTGTAGTCACCAGCCGATTTGGTTCCGACTGCGTTCTGGTTAACGCTTGTATCGTCGAATATGGGTCAAGTTAGTTCCAGCAAAGATTCGATTTTGCATTTACTTAGCTTTTTGTGTGTATTTTTTATTTCTATATATGTAGTTGTAATAGGTTTGCAACTGGAATCATTTTTATCGAAAAGGTTGCAGTCGGCCGGTACAAAACAAGCGACGATTGTCGCCTGGACGTGTGAGGCTGTTAATCGCTCGGGTCACTGGACGGTTGAGTAGAATATATATAGCCACACAACACTTATTGACTCATAGTCATCAAATATAAATGCACTTACAATTAGAAATAATTTGACATCGTCTAATTAATATTGTTAGTATTCTTTCGTTGTTTATTTACAGTTAATTGCATCGAAATTAATCCCGATAAACCCTGACGCTATTAAAGGCCGTAGAGCGACTGTGTCGCTCTCATTCGCTCTTTTCTACATTTCGATGCAATTATACAATAATTTCAAAAACCAAGTCGGTCTTTTTGTAGTTATTGGTGGCTTACGGTTTATTGATACATCTTGTATTGATATATCGATTGTGTGCAGTTACTATCAATAAAACAGTTAAAAGTGACCAGTTCTGACGGTTATAATAACTACCTCTACGCAAAATCTTATTCGGCCCACAGTAAAGGACCACGTTTTGGTTCCGTAAGTCATCACTGGCAACACGCACTAATAAAATACTTTTAGGAGATTAGACGCTCGAAGAACCTATAACCGGTGGGGAGTAAAGGTTCTCGAGTGGCGATCACGTAACGGGCAACGTCTACAAGGCCGTCCCCCTACTAGATGGACCGCCGACCTGGTTAGAGTCGCGGGGAGTCGCTGGATGCAGATGCTCGGGACCAGTCGATGTGGCGTACCATGAAGGAGGCTTATGTCCAGCAGTGGACGTTTTCCGACTGATGATGACACAAAATATAGACATGAATGCACAATGTATCGATAAACGGTGAACCAGCAATGACTACAAATAGTCTGGTTTGTTTTTTGAAATTATTGTATAATTGCTGAGAAATGTAGAAAAGAGCGAATGAGCCACTGTCGCTCTTGGTCTCTTAAGGTAAAAAAATTAGTCCGCCCTGCCCGGGGCATAGTTAAATATTTTTAGCTTCATGCCTAACAACGACAATATGTTGCATTATTTTAAATAGTTTTGTTATATCTATTCATTTTACTATATGCTGAGCTTCGTTCTCTTTTATGTAGTATTAGCTTATGCATGATGATATAGAAGATAATTATTGTGCTGCATGGCTCATCTAACGATTAAACTCATTGACAGAACTCCTTAAAAGGTCTCGATCTAGACGGAACACAGAAAACCATACCACTTGTTATTGTATCTGCAGTCCTGTCACCGAGGGATCAATAACTCGAACACCGTGACGTCGGCCCGCGTACCAGTTTGAACGGCTACATATTTATGAGACAATACACCGTGTGTTCCCAGCGCAGCGCCCGCGACGCTCTCTGCCTGGAACCGCTAATGATCTCTTGTGTGGGAACACGGTGACTTCCGCGTCCCTACTCTACGAGACCTACAGAGCTATTGCCCACGACTAAGTCCGCGTGGAATACGTTATACTACTCGCAGATATGCGCTAAATTTTGCCCAAATTTCCTCAGACGTTTATGTGTGAAAGAGTTACAAATATCCAAACATTAAAACTATTATTATAGTATTGCCCCGAATATGCATTGCTCAATTGGGTAGAGTGTCAGCCCTTGAATAATCGAGTCTGGGTTCGATCCTGGCTAATACCTATGAGTTCCAATTTGGAATTTATGTATGAATGATAAAAATCATTACCATTGGCTTTTCGGTGAAACCAACACACTTCTAAAAAGAAATTCAAAGGTGTGTGCAAAGTCTACCAATACTCACTGGGCCCTCGTGGCCCATATCCTTTCTGTAGGAGAGTAGGCCTGAGCCCCTGCAGAGGAGACATAAATAGTTAAGGTCTGCAACGGTTACGACTGCAATAGTCGTACTGTTATAGTCGCCATCAGGGTTCCAAGGCAGTTTTAAATATTCCATCTTATGTCATCGGTTCTAGTGCAAAGATTAGCATTTCTGCGGCTCAGAAAATACCATTCTGATAGGCCGTGATAGTGAGTGGGTTCGGTTCGGTTTTATTTTTGCTCGCTGGGCACTCTCTTTACAGCAAACCGAAAATGACTTAGACATTCTCTAATTTATTTTATTTATTATATTTTTACTAGTTTGTATGCATATACTATATACGTACTTTTTATGGTTGCATCTGATTTGTTTCCGTTTTATGAATTATTATGAATTTAAAATAGGAAGCGGACTGTTTATACGAGCATAAAGTTAAAGTAAAAAATTTAATTTGCTGCTACAATCTCATGTAGCAGCTACTTTACATACAGATGTGTTCAAACTCTAGTTTCTCCATACACAACTTAGATCGCAAACAGATAAAATATTCAATAATCGTGTACCTCAGCCTTGAACATTCGGAACTCAAAAACACGATTGGTCGCAGTTGTAATATCCACATTAAGTTTAATGCCTGCCTGGGTACCATAGATAGTTCCGAGCAACAATAGCAGTGGCTGGTTGCGTGATGCCGTGGTCTCTCGTCCCTAAATAGCCAGTTCGTCGACCTGCGTAGTGGCCTTGCCCTTGACAGCGAATCGGCCCATTCTTCATACTTGGTCGTTCGGTCCGCGCCGCATCCGTCCGTCCGCTCGCTCAGAGCCTCCGCAGTCCGCATCGAACACGATTTATTGTGAGGGAAATCACGCGCCACGTGGTTTTTTAACCACTCACTTACGCACGTGGTGTTTAATTTAAAACAACACTTTGGACCAACTATTTTGATTGATTTTCGGTAATGTTCCTACTTTCGGTTGATACGTGGTCATTCAATTATCTTTTATACCATATATGCTCCAATTTCACACACAGAAATCCATAAAATACAACTGCAATGTCTTGCGATGCTATGATATTGTAAAAATTAATGTTTTAGGACATGTTACCGCAGAACGGACATATCATATCAAAGGCGTGAGAATTAGGCGATCCACCTCCATCAAAGTTTCATACTATATTTCTGTTGCCATAAACTTTTAAAATATAATGGATTTGTGTATTATGTGTATTAACTATCTAAAAATAGGACATCAGATTGTGACGTCGCTAAATGAGCATCATTAACATACAACTTCACAGTGAATCACAATTTTCATTTTAAACACTTTTTTCGATTATTGTTCAAAGCGCCATCTATGAACCATCAGCTGCGTAACTGCTATTGTAGCCAACTATTAATTTGTAAATTAATGATATTTATTTCGCTACACTATAATTTCATCTGCTATGTTTATGTAATTACTTATTTCAAAAGATTATGGCAACATAAATTTAGTATGGAAGCATTAGGAGAGGGATAACGTTAAAACAATCGCTGTAGCAATTTCCGTAATCGACTCTATTACCTGAATTTGTCATACGCGTATCCTTATACCCAACTTCTACGTCAGGGCACAACAGGGGTAAACCCGCCCCTGTTTAAGAAACCCTGATTTAAATGAAAGTGGATCCTTTGCTTGAATAAATGAATCACGGTCAAAATAAAACCCCATTCCGATCGTTTACGTCCGAACAGATGCCAAACTCAATAAATTATAAACTCCGTTCAGGTCCACTATTTGTAAAGGGCATAAAACTCGCTAAAGGAACACAGCAAAGGACCCCTCGCCGTAACTTGAACAACCAGTTCGTCCGAGACGTGCCTTGTCTTACAGCAGTTTCAAGTAAGTAGCGTAACATAATCTGATCCTGTTTTAATGATAAACGTCCCTGTCTTATCCTTACATTTCTTTCCACGAAGTTGGTTTTGGTTACTTCAAGACGCTCCGGGAACTTTTATGAGTTTACGTGAGTTAAAATAAAACGATATCGTATGCATAAGTCTTCCACAGCATGCGTGCATGCTTAGTAGTTTCAATTGTGAATACTCGTACAACCCTCATGACCCCTGCGGTTTATAGGGGTGCATACAACAAAGCGATGAAGACTGAAGAGAAGATGTATTTCAAGTTCTATCGGATCAAGTATGAAACCTGATTTAGTTTTAGAAGATTCATTATTATATCTGCACAATAGGCCAAGTAAAGGGCTTACTTTCATACAGGGCTCAGGGTTTATCGCTGTAGATGAAGTAGAGTAGAACTAATAACCGATGGGGAATTGGGTAGTAAAAGCTCTCGAGTGGCGACCACCTACTGGGAAGGCTGCGAGGAGTCGCTGGATGCATGTGGCTCGGGACCGGTCGCTGTCGCATACCATGGTGGAGGCATATATCCAGCAGTGGACGTTTCCCGTCTGATGATAGCAAATGTGGCAAGTATAGTTTCCATTAATGAACAAAACTGGTAATGGCTAAGTTTGGCTTTTACCTAAACTATGAAAATAGCTGTCCTGATTTGACTTTTAAATGTTTAATGAAATGAAATCTTTATTTGCTCAAAATATTGTACAATACAGGATGTTAAAATTACATATAATATCAGGTCACATATTTTACCAAAATTTGGCATGCAAAAACTATATTCAATCGATAAAAAAACTGCGTCCTAGCGAGTCTTCTAATATTATTTTCACAGTTGTTCGGATATGAATTCAGATATTGTGGCGAGAATCAAACCAAGCACCAATCTACGTGATCATCACAGCGAACAGCGATGCGACTGGGCCACGCAGCGGAGGTTAGTAACACAGATAATAGAGTATCTGCTCACACACGGTTCCTATACAAGGTATTAAAGTACATATCGAGGTAGATGTAAAACATGAACATAAAAAACACGACAGTGAGGCGTCAAGTCAAGACCTATCCAATCTGAGCGTGGTACAGGCAGTGGCGCTTCCATTACAGGTTTGTTTTTTGTGGAGCTTTGATTTGCTGGGTCGCGTTGAATGTGGTCGGAACCGGGCGGCGCGGCGTAGTTCGATTAACGTTGAATTGATTTTAATTCTCTTTGGCGCGAACGTAAGTAAAGTGTAGTAGTAAAAGTACGTAACTAAAGTAAAACGTAAGTAATAAATGAACGATGTTTGCTACGTGTATGGAATTTCAACTCTATCTTTCAACTTAAATTTCTGTTTTAGAATTCGATCTGTAAATGACAGTTCTAGAGGTAACTGCTACCGTGTCCCTCGGTCAAATGATATGTTATATGCATGAAGGTAAAAATATTATCGCCCGCCCTGTATTTGGGGGCGGGCGGCAAAATAACATCTTTGAGGAATACTATAAATTCAATCATATCGACGTAAGTATCTCATCAAACATCTTAGCTACATGGGTCCGAATGACTGCTTAAGATTCTGCCAGGAGGATGAGGAAACGCTCATCAAAATTCTCTGCTGCATCACAGTATAATTATAAACAGACCCCGCGGAGGCCTGACGGACAGTATCTCTAAACTCCGACTGATGGTCCGGTTTAACAAGAATGACCTTGGCTAGGTGATTTGATCCATAGGGGACTATCACAATAGATCCACACAGGCCCTAGTAACAAGCAAGACGCATGGATAGCACCCCTCATGTGCAAATACAATATTGAAGAATATTTTTTGGGTTGTGGATATGTGGTTTTGTATTTTTGTTTTATGTTCAGATTATATTCGATATTCACTTTTCGCTTGATCCCCTGATCGTGACATAAATCCCTAAGCATTTTAAAAGTTGTATACACAAAACTACACTCTCTGTAGTAGAGTAGGCCTGAGCCCCTGCAGTGGGGACGTATATAGGCTGATGATGATACACAAAAGCTTAAAACAATTTTACCCCCACACCCCCGACCTCTTGAAGTTTATACGTGTAACAAAAAATGCTGACTGGGCACAGCCAATAGCATACGCGCTATGCATAACTGTCTACACTAAAGAAAGGGTCGTGACGGAAACTCATCACGAAAAACTCTGACTTTTTTCGCCTAGCCCCATCCGTCAAGTCCGTATCGTGCGATAAACAACTTCGTTCTGAAAGTATCGTGACATTTCTCAACCGTAAAAAAACAGCCGGACATCCGAACCTCGCAAGCATTTTTGCCCAAGCTGAAACGGAAACGCTTCGCGCTCGTTCGGTCAATATAAGATAGTTATCTAGGTCGTCTAATTCTTCTTTTAATGACTTTTCATTATCTTCATCATCATCAACACCCTATATATATCCCCACTGCAGGGGCTCCATCCTACTCTCCTACAGAGAGTGTATGGGCCATAGTACACCACGCTGGACTAATGCGGATTGGTAGACTTCACACACACACCATTGAATTTCTTTTCAGGAGCGGGCAGGTTACCTCACAATGATTTCCTTACAAAAAACCACTGCTAATGATTTTTATCATTTACACATGAATTCCAAATAACAAATTGAAGCACGAGACAGGATTGAACCCAGACCTTAATTGTTCAAGGACTGAAGCTCTACCCAACTGAGCTACCACAGCTCATTATCTTACAGACCTGCAAAATCCAAGAAACACGCTCGTGAACGTAACAAGTCTCATAATGAAAGGCTCATAAAACGTGTCATTATTGAATACGGGTTTCCGCTTTTTGCTCTCTCTAATGTATTCCTCGATAGCGTCCAATGACAGAGCACGAGAAATGATTGAAAATTCCCTTCTAGGAAGCATGAACGGGGTGCAGTGGGATGCGCTGGCGCCGGCTGGCCGCCCGCCCCGCCGCAGCATTCCTCGCAACCGCAGCCTGTGTTTACCACTCGCTAGTGAGAGCCACTAGCCACTTGACTGACACAAACAACATAATAGTTTGTCTGGATCTACAGAATTGACACTCTTGTCAAATCTTCTTCGGTGGAAACTGAATCCCGATTGTAAGACGTTACAAGGGAAGCCAGTGGTATCAAGCTGTTTTAATTCACACATGTCATATTGAGCAAACTAAAAGATTTCGTCTTTCCAGTAAGTTCCATCCTCATTTATTTATTAGTATGTATTACTCACGCAGATAGATGGACTGACGACCTGGTTAGAGACGCAGGGAGTCACTGGATGCAGGTGGCTCGGGACCGATCGATGTGGCGTACCATGAAGGAGGCCTATGTCCAGCAGTGGACGTTTCCCGGCTGATAATGATTGATTACTAGTATAAAAAGTAGCTAATGTGGTGTCACTCCTCTGATGCTTTGTCGACTGTTCGTTAGGAAAGAAGGTGATAATAATAGCATGATGATTTGTTGATAGCCCAGATTTCATTTGTACTCAAAGCTGTCAAATAAAAGTAGTATCCACTCCGGGCGACACATCTCTGTGTTTACAGTAGTTTGTGCCTCTGCAGCCCAGTAGATGAACGAAGATGAATGCTCGGGATGCCCTCCTATTTCAATTTCTCGATGAAAACTCACGTTGTCATGATAAATGGAGACCTAGCAACGTAACGACTATGAAAAAGTTGATTTCTAACTGAACAAGATAATTATATGAGCCCCGTGCGATCGATGCGAATACACAATAAATAAAATTTTCTTTTTTTAAACCATAAGAAAGGAAACCTTCCCTTCTGTGTGCAAATGCACTAGATGTACATTTGCACCTCCTCTCCGCTCCCACTGTTATTCCTGTTTTTTATTTTAGCCAGGATTTACACCGGTTGATGCACTGCACTAGATGTACAGTGAGTTATTTCCAAAATATCTTATGCTATATCTTAGCCTTGGCGAACGCCGCCTCTCAAAAAAGATGCCGCTGCGATATAAAAGCAGGCCAGCCGCAGCGTACAGACGCTGGTGAAATTGGCATTTTCTATCTAGGTATTGCAGTGAGGTATTTGTGACTTTGTGTTGACTGTTGGGTGTATTGAAATTGAAAATGATTTGTGTTTAATTTTATGCTTTGCTAAATTATGTGTACTATTTAATACGCGGTTTTTTTTTACAATAACCACATATTCCGTTCGGGTGTACCGACACTATCTAACCGAACTGGCCTTTTGAGGTACGGAACCCTAAAAAAGATTTTAAAAAGGAGTGTGTGATATTGTACTAATATACATATGTATATCTACATTTGAGCTGCGTACTTCACTCATCATAGTTAGGTAGACAGGGACATGTATTACGCAGTACAATGAGTGATGTGTGTACAGACACAGGAAACGGCACGGCTTGGACACACGCTATTACAATTAAGTGGCGGACAAGACACCGAACGCAGCTGTAATTACCGTCACGCAACTACTTCTATGGAGCCGGCGCAAGCGCAGCGCCTCAGAGATCCCACGAAAATATCATCATTAATTCTAATATCGACTCAGACAATGAGTTAGAGTTTTATAGAGGTTCCGGCAACAGGCTCAACGAAAATTGTCCACAATACACACTGAGAACTAGCTACAGACATACTTATGGGTGCATCAGCTGAACTAGAGGCTATGTTGGTAAGACCACGTGGTCGGTTTCAAGGTTGCATTGTTTTGTAGCTGTCCCTCTCCGAGCCCTATCCTACCCGAGCGCGTACGGTGAGACAGCATACATTACGCGATGTTATCCACCCGTTATTTGGATGTCTCGTAGTCCAGGGATCATTTGAAGGATACAGTATATTATGTAACCATTTTTTTAATACAGTATACTAATGGAATTTCAAATGTCGGTGGTTTTTCCAAATTGTCCTAAATTGATTCATACTCTTGTAAATCAGGTTCAAAGTTGGGGCTTTTTACTACCGTAAAATACAATACTTTGACGCCCTGTAACTCTGGAAGTATATATTTAAACGAAAATCTGACTCACCACCGACACAGATATTTGTTTCTAGATTGTGTTTTGAAAATTTCATAGATTTTCATAGCTTAATACTCAAAATATGACTGGACTACGTTTGTATGGGCGTTTTGACAACAGCATACCCTCTTAAGTCTCCATTATAACATGTGGGGCCGCACACCGAGGGCTCCATACAGAATATGAATAATTATACAATAAATATAATATACTACAAATCCAAAATAATAAGTAGGGAAAATGCCTGACTAAAATCAACGATCAACTGTTAACAAAATTGTTAGCGCTAAGAATGAACCGACAGGCACTGGAAGAGTTTGTAAATATACGATTTAATTGAGATATTGTTTAAAAATATATTTTTTTAAGATTTATTCCTATATTTGTGCTGTAAGACCTAGCTTCTTGCCAAATTTTATGATGGTAGCTAGGTCAATCGGACGTACCCCATAGATTTTCATTCCTTCTTTATCGAACAGTGCGGCTAAAACAACCGTCCTTTTTAATGCGGTGACCTACAAGCTTTAATTTTCACAGCTCTAAGGCACTGCAAGCTTGCGCATTCGATATTGATTTCAACTTAATACCTTTACGCGTTCCTGAGACAAATGATCTTGACTGACAGACGAATAAAAAGTGATACTATAAGAATTCCTTTTTAACTGATGGTTGGTCTGGTCTGTTGGACTGATGGTCACCAAATGATTGGTGATCGCAGGAATAAGTTATTGATACAATTTTCTCCTTACTTGCTTTTCACGACATACGTGGCCTACGAGGCGTCTCAATCAAATTGGCGATACCGTTCACAGAGGTCAACTATATTTTTTTAAATGGGTTACACTTTGCCTCTTTGGCAAGTAAGTCTCTTCATATGATGGAAATGTGCTTACCCAGAATTTTTTATTTCCTAATTTGACTACACAGCAACTATGCCAGCAGTCATTAACCTATGACGTCACGATAAAAATAGCCTTCATGTGTAATTAAATAGTTGCTGATTTAACAAGCATTGAAACACTTAATAAAATACATACGTAATTAAAACCATTGGTTTTGTATTGCGTAGCTATTTTCATTCCGTACGATAGGCGTAGGAAACACGGTGTAAGTACAAAATTTATGCGTAATAGATAACGGAAATATACCTACTTCTCGTTCCGAACACGGAGTTAACAAGTAAATTAAATTGAAAACATAAAAAACTGCACAATAGTCACACGAAAATATATATAAAAATCCATTTTAGGCCACAAATACCGAACATCAGTTGATTAATTCTGTCCAAAGTGCTGAATCGATTTTTACCAAATATGGCTACGACTCACCGAAAGGAAACTGGCTTTCTCGTAAACAACGCTATAAAATCGTTTCATCCGTTCGAGAGCTACGATGCCACAGACACACAGACATTGGTGTCAAACTTGTAAAACCCCTCTTTTTGCGTCGGGGGTTAAACGAGCTGCTATAAATAGCGCTTTTGACAGTGATTGAAAAATATGGCTCTTTAGATGATTTGAGAGGGAATTTGAGACGTTTTTATACCAACTAGCAACGAACGCTATTTAGAAGTAGGAAATTTGCTTAGTCTAGCAGTTCGAAAAATAAACCCAGCCAAGTGCGAGTCAGACTCGCGTATCGAAGGATCCGTACAAATCATGAATATATTGTTTGAAGTCCACGAATCTGCTACCCTTTCGTAAAAGCGTTGTGTAGAGAAGAAAGGGAGAAGATAGCTCTACAGCTATCGCAACTTTTAATACATAATTTGTCATATAAAATATATGCATGTAATTCTGAAAGCGCGAAATACCTGCGCTGCGCCTGCGTAGCGTATTCTACATTGCGGTTTACAGTGATTCCGAGAAACGCCTGCTTTGCAATCACCTCGTTATTATGACGGACGACTGGTTATTGAGTTGTTATTCTAAAAACCTGCGGGTACTATGACACTGGCTGCATTCGGAAACGGATTTTAGTTGATAAGAACCTAGTAATGGATGACAATGTTCAAATAATATCCGTTGAGATCGTCGCCAAGAAATAAAACAAATACGATTTAGTTACAACATTTATAACTCAAGAAAGTCTGAACCGTTTTTTATGATATTTGATTTTTGAATGAGTCTCCATCCCGAGTAGCAGAATAACTATGTTAACATAGGGTAAATTCACTTTAAAAACTCATATATTCACGACCTAATAGAAAGTCAGAATGACTTGATTTTTGATAAATAAATAAATAAATAAATAAATAAAATAAAAAGCCTTTTATTTCCTGCGAAGTTTTTAGGTAGGTTACAGAGTTTGAAAAAAATTAAAAAATATACTTAATGTTTAGTGTTAGATACATTTGAAATAAAATTTGTTAGTAAATCTTAATAAGTTAACTCAGTACTATGTATATTTTAAATCTATGTATTTAATTTGCAAGAACCCTCCTCAGGTAGAGGTGAAGGCCTCCTCTAAAGAAGTCCATATTTCTCTATCATGGGCAGTTTCTGGCCAGCAAGGGCCAGCAATTTTTACAATTTCGTCTGCCCATCTCATGTAGGGTCTGCCTCTCAGCCTTTTGCCGTCTGGACCCTTCCATTTTGTGACTCTGCCAGTCAGATTTTTGATAGAGGGATAGTTAAAAGGCCAAGGAAAGGACATAGGGTACTTTTATAACAGTTATCGATCGATTAAACCCTGTATACTCGTACCCTGTATTCTATTCAGTACCTATGAGTACATAGAATGATGAATAGATGGTTCACATGCCAACCAACAATTGAATAGGCATTTACTTTGTCAAACAGTCCACAGGAATTGGAGCTCACGCTTTCGTTGTGCCCTATTATTAGCGGAGGCACGATTTTAAATAAAAACGCATGACGCGGGGTCCGTGAGCCAGCAGTGGGCACCCTGCGTGACGCGTCATACCCCGTGGGCCGGCTCGCCTGAGGCCGCGGGGAGTCAATGAAACATCGCTTTGACACACTCGACAACGGCGATACGCACGGTGCCTCGCAATTTGTAGCCTTCACTTACCTGCTGGATGTTACGCAACGATTAAATTGTCGCTTACAACGCAGCCAGCTACTGTACGTACCGAATAAAATGAATGTTTCTCGGCACCGGCACCGGCACCGACCGCTGCGCTGTTGACACTTCCTGGGGCCTTGTGAAAGAATTTCAATTCCGTTCCGTTGAGTTATTTCTCGGTTGGTCGTATCGATTCCAAAACTATCTGACGGTTTGAGTGTTTGACTTCGGTTATAGATTAGATATCTTCGGTTGGTGTTTGAGTTTCTGAACAGACGAAATCAGCTGAAAAATCTTCACTTTACCATTTTTCCTTTTCATTTCCCTTTTTGTATGATATTCTGGATCATCACACTTGTCGATATTCCTCAAGTTTCTAGCTTAAACGGCAAGCAGGGAAGACGCTGTTTAGTATACTTTCCCGAAAAAAATTCAGAAAATATCTCAAACTCACCTTATCCATACGTGGTTTCCATTTGGGTTTACAATGTACTGAGACAATACTGAGCTATACAAAGTATTAGCTTTTGTCTATTATTCAACGTAGACTCCAGAAGTTATCTCACAGGGAACTTCTAGCTCGATCGTGATAAAGTTGTCCATTTACAATCATGTCATTCACACTCTGAAAGACTGACTAAAGAAATGGAAGGGTTATACCTAATACTACAGTATCCTATTTGGTACGATAATGCAGTATGATTTAGTTTACCGCGACCAGAGAAATGACGACACCATCACATGATACTGTTTGTTAAAAAAAACATCGTGAAGTAATAATGACGATGTCACCCAATTAGCTCTGGACCCTCGCCTTAGACTAGCTCGCCGCCGCTCCACCGATGGTGGTCCCCTCAGTAACGTAGTTGCTCTTCATTTATTCCTTTACTGGTCTCCCCTGACTTCTTATGCTTGGACTTTAAATAACCCGTATCCGTGGCCTATTACTACACGATTAGACTTACGATTCGGAGGTCCCGGGTTCGATTCTTATCGGTACTCGGTTTGGTTGGTGGTAGGATTTAGGATATTTTCTATGTCCGCCTGGCTAGCTACCGTATTATTATATATAACTTTTAGAGTTATAAATTTATTTTTTGACCATTGACTATGTTACCTAAGCCTGCCTTCAAACAGTTCCAGTTGTGTTCCGGTATGAAAGATAGCAGAGTTAGAGCTTCAATATCATCAGCCTATATACGTCCCCACTGCAGGGACTCAGGCCTACAGAGAGTGTATGGGACATAGTCCACCACGCGAGCCCAGTGCGGATTGGTAGACTTCACACACACACCTTTGAATTTCTTCTGAGAAACCTATACAGGTTTCGTAAAAACAACTCGTAAAAACAACTCATAGGTACACGGGTGGATTCGAACCCGGTAAGCTTACCGTACTGTAAGAACTAAAGTGACCGACATAGCTCTCCGTATTAGCAAACTGAAGTGGCAGTGGGCCAGTCATATTTGCCGAAGGACAGACAGTCGCTGGAGCAGACGAGTTCTCGAGTGGAGACCACGCCTAGGCAAACGTAGTTTAGGACGTCCCCCGGCGAGGTGGAAAGACGACTTACGTAGGGTAGCCGGACGTGAATGGATGCGGAGACCAAATCGAGTGGCGCACTCTGGGAGAGGCCTATGTCCAGCAGTGGACTGCCGCAGGCTGTACATGATGATGATGAGGCTTACCGTACTACTTATCTACTACTGAAATGACCCTTGATCCATTAGCTAGTTCTTCGGCTGACGACTCTATTAGTCCTGTATCTATTTTTCTTCAGGGCTTTCCATGAGTACAACTGTACGAGTATTCCTTAGATCGCCCTCTATGACAACAACGGGAAGACATGGGATAAAGACATTCGAATTAATAAACCACATAGCACTGTCTCAACATACGACCTGTGACTACAGCTTGTTTTGAGACCTCTTGAGAGACTACTTTGCCATAAGATAAATGTCGCGGTATTTCGAGGACCCGCTGTTATACACGGATTTAGGAATATACAGATTCCACATTGTCTATTAATGAGAGAGGTCAACAAAAATCCATACACGTGACAATGACGTTCGCAGCATTTTGACGATCGAGTGTCTGACTTTTGGTGTACCTTACCTTGGTTGTGTGCACCATGTGTCTATCAAACGAAAGTGTATGACCTAGTTCTTTCATATGTTTTCAGTAGAACACGGCCTTTTGATGTCCTGATATCTGCACTGCTGTATTAATTTTAGTTTTCTTGTAACGTGTCGTGCATGGCCGCCTCCAATTGCATAAGGCATGCCGCGTAATTGTCCGCTTACGGTCAGTACGTCGTAGAGACAATCGTCCGATGTCCGTTTGTCCGTGGACCACCAGTTGACTGCTCACCAATTAATCCGTTCAATTGAGTATCGAGTCCGCCGACCGCCCCCGGACCACATTAATTCCCGAACGAAACAATCGTTTCAAATTATTGATTGTTGTTGTGTACGTTTCTTTACTTGCTACTTTAGGTTTTGTTACCAGTTCTAGGATCCAAAAAAAGACAGCACTATTTTTTTATGAGTTTAAACCCCAGCAATAACATTTTTAACAGATTAATCAAACGATTTATTACCATGGTCTTTACTAGGTCGGCGGTCCATCAAGTAGGGGGACGACCCGGTACGAGTGTCTACAATATCCCAAATTTCCCATCTTATCCTGACTTCTACTTTACGACTATCGAAAGAAAAAGAAAATAAATAAAGTAGGTTATTATTTTCTTTCTCCACAGCATCATATATCTAGTTACACTTTTTTTAAACAAGTAATATAGTAATTGTGGGAGATCTGGTTCCCAAACTTAGCTCGAGGCCTGTGTTATGGGTAACCAGGAGTCCCCACACTGAATTCTTGTCTCTGGTATACATTACTTAAATTTAGAAGGATAAATACACGAACATCATACTGGAACAACAGAATCACTAACAATATTGCACTATAGATGTCACGTTACGAGTAGGTATGTATTATTATGTGTGTTAAGATCAGATCACATACAATAGATCAGAATAATAAAATTTAAATAATTTGAGATATAGTTCGGTTAGCTTTACAACAAAAACACCTCAGCTATTCAGCACGAATCGGCAATTCACAAAGCTACAAGAAAATGCTCTACCGTCAATTATCGTTTGTGTCGTGTCTCCTTGCAGCCTGGTTCATATCTGGAGCGGTTGATTGTTTGCCTGGGTGAACAACAAGCTGTCTAGTCGACACACTCGGCAGTGCGGGTGGTAACGTCGAGATAATAACAAATTAAGCCTACCAATATAACGAATAGGTACTACTTGTTGGTGCCTAACGATGGCGCATTCGATGAAGCATAGTTGTTGTACCTATTATTTATTCTATTTAGTATGTTAATTATTCATATTCTGTACGGAAACCGCGGTGCGGGAGTCCGACTCGCACTTGGCTTCATCTAAGTCCAGGTAAATCCTTGCTTAAAATGAGACTTCTAACACGCACATTTCTATTTTATTTTAAATTACAGTACTCGCTCACCAAGTTTGCCCCTCTGAAGGTAACCCTCCGCATTTTCAAACATGTACAGACAGAATGTTTGTGAATTATTTTCTATAGTAACTATCCCTAGATGACGTAAAACACTAGGACATATCTTTCCACCCGCTAACTTGCCTTGCCTCCCGTTTATACGTTAATAATTGATACTTCGCGGTCTTTTGTGGCTAACTTCAGAGGGGCAAACTTAGTGTGCGAATACTGTAATGAAAATACACATTTATAAATATAATTCGTTTATTTTAGCATTATTTGTTTCATTTTAAATAACATTAAGTAATATGATAAGCAAATGAAGTAATTTAACAAGGCTTATAATATCAATGTCAATTATCACTTTAAATGTGCTATTATTATAGTTGAATAAATTAACCACAGATTAGAAAAGGGCAAAACATGTAAACGATTTTCAGAATCAAACGAATTCGAACGATATTATCTGCATCTTTTAAAATAAAGTTCGGAGAAAGAGGTATCGTTTGAGAGTTTGAATTCTGGATTTTATAAATCACTGGCTTTTTTTGAAAATGTATTCTGGGAAGAACCTGGCAATTTATTTTACCAAGAAAGTCCATAATCGTCTGACTTACTGTCAATTAAACCATTGGTTAATCCGGTTTGTAAGTTAAAAAAAACGGTAGTGTTTTTATTAATATTATTTTCATGCTTTTTAATTTCCAAATTTTAAAATCCTTATACATTTTATTGATTTTTTTCCTCCTATTTAGAATCTGTAGCGCATGTTCATACTTAGTGTGATTATTTTTGCAATAGGTTTATAAAGACTAGCAGATAAAACCTTCATGTTGTTTTTCCTAACGGCGCATCACGTGTGCGAAAGCAGGATACACTTACAGACACAGGTTTATGCCAAATTATATTATATCTTCAGCAGTGATAGCTCAGTTGGATATAATGGCAGTCCTTGAATAATCAAGGTCTGGGTTCGACTCTGGCTCGTACCAATGAGTTTCAATTTGGAATTTATGTACGAACGATAAAAATCATTACCATCGGCTTTTCGATGAAGGAAAACATCGTTAGGAAACCTGTACTAGGCCCGCGTGGTGCACTATGGCCCATACACTCTCTGTAGCAGAGTAGGCCTTAGCCACTGCAGTGGGGATATATATATGCTGATGATGATGATGGTATTCTATCTAGATAGCCTACAAGCGTATAGTTCTTGAATCTATACTGTTTGCATAATCTGAGTAAATCAACATTTACTGGTCAACATCTGGTCATTTTTAACTTTTTAAGGGTGTAAAAGAAATAATTTTTATTATTATGATCCCTGAATTATTTAGTGATAAATATTTTGCGAATTTATTTATGGTCGTGTTTACATAAAGCTTGGATACTTAACAGACATACAGCCCTTCTCTGATACCTACGCTCCCAGAGAGTTGTTAGATATTACCTAAATAGTTGAGGAAACTTAAATTAAGTTTACATCTCTAGTAATTTTTAAGAGTCAAAAATACTTACGGTTATTTACAATAAAATACTTTTCGTTTTACAATTTTCATGTGTATAATCTTAAATCTATTTATATTTTTAACTAAGTCAATGTTTCTGCAAAAATTTGTTTATCGTAATAAAACAGGCGATGGAAAAATAGTTTCACAGCTAGGTACTTCAAAGCTCAAATTAAGAGTTGTAAAGCGGGGCCAAACGATTCATAGCTCGTAAACGCAACAAAGTTGTTAGATGCCTTCCATTGCCTTGGCTGCACCGCAAGTTTTACGACCTGTAATATCGATAGTGCAATGTAATGGAGCAATACATACATCAACTAACATATTTTACTACGAAATACCTCGAACACACAGCGAAAAGTGTACATAGATGTATTTTATTTTAAATCAAAAAATTTTTTTTTCAAGATATTATTCTACCACTTTATTGGCGTGATTAATATGTGGTTTCTTTCTAGTAGTAAGAGTCTCTGAGCTAAGCTGCCTGCGGACGGACAGACAGACATAGTGAAACTATAAGGGTTCCTTGTTTGACTACGAAACCCTAAAAATTGATAATCTCAGTACGAATACTAAAACATGCTGCACGCAGCTGTTTAAGCTTTTTCATTTAAATGCAGCTTTGTTATATTATTTTGTGAACACCTACCACGATTTACATTTATCCGAGGAGACTAGGACAGACACGATAAATTTTGAAACCCATCAGTGTCCGAAACGTAAAAACGAACCGCGTCAACCGCGTCTCTGGTAACCGTGAAAATTGTCCATTAAGAGTGCGGTGTCACAAGCTGACAGCAATCGTGACCGCGGGGACGAGGCGCAGGATTGCGCGCGTCTTGGTCGCGTCGAGGGCGCACGGAGCCGGCACCGCAATCGACGCGCGCGCACCCGACCGGCCCGGTAATGACAGCTCCACCGCTATTAGCTCTCATTACCCCACAGTCACGTACAGCGGGCAGAAATGGATTTGTCTTTGCAAAAATAATGATTGTAGATTGCAGACCGCCTCAAAGAAAATTGGATTCGAATGCGAGTAAACAGGATTCAGAAAGGGTGCGCGACTGCGCGCCGCTGCTCAGCAGTGAGATAGGTGGTCGTTGCTCTATAGTATCAACATCAGAGCCCGGGATTGGCAGTGGGCATGGATGGCTTTTGGGGAATGTGTCGGACCTTTTGCACGGAATATGAAAATTCTAAACGGTTTCCGTTTACATTGGAATAATAGGTACATTAGTATGTTTGTGTGATTTTAGTAACTTTTGATTTGACGTAACAACGAGTTTTGATAAATCTGCTGTTTTCGTTCAGAGGCATGTGACGTCACCTTAAATGTAACATGGCCGGGTATGGCCGCCATTTTGTAACATTTCAACTCCATGGACCATAATCTTTTTTATTTATAAGCATGCTAGCAATAGAAGCTTTTTTAGTATGTAACTCTGTCAGGTGTTTTAGTACAAGCTCAGAACATTTTTTGTTATTACAGTGTTTTAGCCTAATTCAAACCCTTAAATATATTCAATCTACGACTTGAATTCGCTAAAAGCAAGCATACATGGCATTAAAATTCGAAGAGGTAGTTTGATTTCCTATCAATAATCAAAATGAGTTAGTGTCACTTCGTCACAGTTTCGTTTGGTACCTAATTAAATATTCCATACATTCAGTTTCGTTTGGTCACAGCTGTAACATTGGCAGGGTGGAGGTACAGACAGCAAAGCAATCACAGAATTAATTTATATTTAAATGAGTAGATTTAATAAATGAAATGAAATATTATTTAAAAACAATATACTAAATTGAACCATGAAACAAAAAACGTTCCCCACATACGATTGTATTTTTATTTTTCTCTGTAAGTAAAAACTATGCAATAAAGAAAGGAATACCTGGTGGACATAAGTGTAAGAGAGCATGGAATATCGTTTATTTAGCGCAGGCAAGTTAATTGTTCGGAGCAAACTTCTAAAAAAATATTTTGAAGTACATATAAGGCCAATTAAAAACCTCCTAAGTTTGATTTACCTCTGTACAAAGAGTTATTGTTTAATTGATTAGAAAATTTATGCTGTATTACACTTATACAGGTTCCGCGCGGATTCAAGTTCCGAGTAGATTGACTTCTCGTTGTTATTGGCTTAATTTTTGAAACGAGAGTGCGTCCTTTCTGTTTTTTTAAATCTAGATTCCAACACAACCGTACAGCTTTTAGTCTCTGCATTTTTTCTGTGCTCCTAGTATCTCGCCTTGTATTTTCGAATGTTGATAATTATTTATTTTCATTTAATAGAATTTAATGATGAGGCAATGAAAAATACTCTAAACATTAACCAGCAGTATGATTCACTAAGGTAAAAAATCTGACATAGTTGTTGCTGTCTTTATGCAGCCGATTAAACTGAATTATGAAAAACCGGCCAAGTGCGAGTTGGCTAACGCACCAAGCGTGAATCCAACTCGCACTTAGCCGGTTTCAAGGTTTTGATTTTTTCATTAAATCTTCGGTTTTTATATTAAATATACTTTTACCATTTGCATTGTGATGCTGACCGTACTTTACGTCAAATATTTAGCTGTGACGACAAAGAACGCCCAAATAATAATAATTATACGTGTGCTTGTGACCAAGTGGAATTGAGTCATAAAAATTGTATGGTACACCATGGAGTAACATAGTTTACATACTGTTGTGGTTGATTTGCACCTTGCCATCTCACAGGTGGTAAGTTGTATGTGATGATAGGGGCATATAATGCAACCATTGTTTTCCAGAAAGACCAATTTATTTCATCATTATAAACTGCATCGACTATTTCAATACTTATGTAAATGACTTGTTCATAGAAATGCAAAATATAAATGCTTGCTCAGTACAGACAATAAATACTACGATACTAAACTGCTGCGTGCTACAAATATTTACAATCCTATTTGTATAATTTTAGTGAGTAAAAAACAAAAAAACTACTTATGGACAAAAATGGTGTAGTGCCCAACAACACGTTCGTATATCGGAAACCTAATTACGTTATTTGTATGAAACTTGACTCTACGCCTGTTTAGATACGCTTCTGACGTTGCTTCTGATTTAATTCGATACAAACTGCTTATTCTCTTCGTCCGCGTGGATTTTATAAAATATCCCTCAGAAAAGTGCGAGTGTAGTATACAGGTATTTGGTGTGGCAACACTCGGCTGTCATCTGCACCGCAGTGCAATGACGTATAACGTATTACTTGTGAGTTATCCTCGCTGTAGTGTTTGTATCTACGACTAGATGTATACACTGTCTCATGTACATACACCAGTAGAAGGGGTAGCTGTCAACCGGCGAGTTAGTCGGCAGGCAGTCGCCCTCACAGATCACTATATCATACGAGTATGTACCAGGGCCGTAGCTAGGGTCGAATTTGAGGTAGGGCAGCATTAGTTACAGGTAGGGCGGAAGTAAAAAAATTATCATAATTGATCTGCCGTCGAAACACGGGCTCCTAAATCAATCACCATGTATATCACCATCATGTGAATAGTTATTCGTAGACAAATAATTACTGTGACAGTGCATGAGCATGGATCTAAGAACTATTAAATCCTCAATGATGAAGAACAAGTGAATAAGATGGTTGAACTTCCAGATTTGGATGTAGAGATCCACGTCTGAGTGAGAGTGAGGTAATAATTAATTATTGGGTGGGGTGATACGAGTAAATAGAAACGACCAAAAATATCATTAAGATCACATTGTTTTTGCGTACTTATTATAATAATTAACTAACATAATAATAAAAAACATTTAAAACAGCTGAATTCTACGATTCGCCATGTTATTAAAAATGCGAAGAACTTCGTTCAGATCAACTGATTTTGTTCTTTTTTTTTCAAAGGCCAGAAATACCATACCAGCCATTCTCTCGTGACCCATTGACAGCCTTTGAGGCCTATTGATTGCAGTTAAAGTTGAAAACGTAGATTCACACACTGCAGTGCTACATCCTATGGTCGCCACAGACGCAAAAAGTTCATATGTATCTTTGAACGCCTCTCGTTGCCTGTACAAAACTTGCAATGTATTTTCCATTATATCCTCGTTACGACTCAAGTAAGCTTTAACCACACTAGCCTCTTCTCTTGATGGAACTTTCAGACCTGAAAAATTAGTTAAAATTGTAAATTGAACATGACAATTTTTTTGAATTATTTTTTTTTTTAAACTTACCCAAATTTTTCAGTGGAACCATTTTATCTACATCCAACTCATCAAGACTTGCAATCGAATTAATTAAATCATCGTTGTCCGAAAACCTTCTTTGTAATTCAGCAATTAAAATGTCCAACGTTTCGAAATACTCAGACTTAAATGGCTCGTCGTTCTCATCTATATTTTGTCTGGCGGAGGAACAGGGGGTGTACGTCAAATAGTCATCCATCCGATTTGGTTTTTTTACTTGCCTCTTCGAGGTCTGTGTCCTATTTTCAGATTCGCCGCAGTCATTGCTTGTTAAAGACTTAGCTTCTTCCAGAATTTGATTATACATTTGATTTGATCTTAATTTAATAATTTCATCTTTGACACACTTTATGATTGTTATGGCATCTTTTAATCCTGCGCTTCGGGCTTGCAAAGCTGCGTCTGCAGGTTGTAGCGTGGATAAGATTTTTTTGGCCACAACCATGGCTATTCGGAATTCCAGATCAAGCATGACTTTTTTAATACCTATACTCTTGGCGACGTCATCACCGTTGAATCTGCCATTTTTAATTTCTTTCAAAGTCTGCAAAATCGATGAATAATTATCGTATACAACTTTTGTAACTGCTAAATGTCCAGACCAGCGTTGTTCGAGGAGTCGGCCAATCCTTTTTCCATCATATAAGGCAGCTATTTTGCCATGATGAAAGAATTCATGTAACATGATGCATTGGTCAAAAAATAAACGAATAAAAGTCATTTCTGAGATAGTCCTGATGACTATTAAGTGCAAGCGATGGTTATAGCAGTGGACGTAAGGAATTTTTCGGCCCAATTTATTTTCTATTCTAGTCGCAACTCCTGAAACTTTCCCACTCATTACACTTGCGCCATCATAGCATTGGCTAAGCATACAAGAGGGGTCAATGTTATTTTCCGTGAGAGTATTTAACGTTAATTCCGTGAAAGTGGCTGCATCAAGATTTTCAGTAGTCTTAACCATCAGCAACGACTCATTGACGACACCATCCTTGACGTAGCGTATTGCTAATGCAATATTTTCGCGGTTATTTTTATCTCTCGTCCCATCTTCCATTAGAGTAAACCATTTCACGTCAGATTCATTAATATCTTTGACAATGGAACTTCGTACCGCTTGAACCATTGCTTGAATTATTTGATTTTGAATTTCGGGTGAACGATATGTTGCGTTTTGTGGTATATGAGTGAGAACCTCGTTCAAATTTGGATCTTTCATACATGTGTATTCAAATAAATTCTGAAATAATCCTTGTTCTTTTTCTTCTTCCAAAATATAATTTCCACGCAAAGCTAATTCGTTGACAATTAGAAATTGTATTACTTCCATGACAGACTTTACATAATACCTATATTTTTCTAATACTTTTTGATTTATTAACGTTTCAACACTGCTAGATGCAGATATTCTTTGTAATTTCTCCTGCCACATCGACATAGCTTGAATATGAGAAATTGATTTTTCATGTTTTGGAAAACCAGTTTTAGAATCAGTGGCATTTTTCCAGTTTCTAAATCCTGTGGAAGTGTACGAAGTCTGTTTGCTTCCATGAGGTAAAAATTGCTGGCATGGATAGCAAAAAGCAGCATCTTTCTCGACAGAATACTGCAACCATTTATAACGCTTGAACCAATCGGAAACAAAGGCCCTGTTGTGTTGTTTTGGATATGTGTCTAAAACAACTTGTTCTATTGGTTCTCCGATTTGTGCAATATCAGACGGAATACCATAGCTAACGTTACCTGTTGCTACGGAACTAGGAGTAGCGATTGTATTTGGTGCTTCCACCTGTTTTGAACAGTTAGGTTTTTCGTGGTCAATTTGCTCCTCAAGTCTTCGTTTTTTTCCAAAGAAAGCCCGTATATCCATCGCGAAATAAATGAATCTTCAATTTATAGCAATACAAATAACAATTGTATCGATTTTTGTCTAAAGCACTCTTCACCGTACACTTCACTTAACCAAACTACAAACAATCATAATCAATCTTTAGGTCAGGTTTAAAAGGGGATTCCCCGTACCATAGATTGCAATATAGCCCATATTGCAGTCTATGGTACGGGGATTCCCTCTGCATCACACAGATATTGGCGCCCAGTACACGCTCAATCTGGATCACGATCCAGATCTTGCCTTCTCGCTCTTAGATAAGACGGTGTCCCTTTCAGACTCCTACGTGAAAGGGACATAATTCAGTTGAATCTTCAACTGTTGACAATTGTAAACAATTGGAAAGGTGGGTGGCTAAAATGTCATGGGCGTATAACGCTTAATTGTGATGAAAAGGCCTATAAACCCTTAGAATAATAACTATAGCCCTATTCTAATTCTTTGTATAAACCCATCGCTTCATGAGATGGCGCTTCGAATGCCATCTATACACAGAACAAAGAATGTAACACTTTTTTTTGCATTCACTGATAAAACACCTGAAATTCAATAAAATATAAACAATATCCATTTGAGGTTGTTTTTGTTTTGACGTTTTGTTTTTATTCAGCAAAATGTCATCATGACATTTGTCATTGGTGCGTTCCGTTTCATCGGCTTTAGTTTGAACCAATACAAGAGTCTTACCATCACATTATAAATTTTGTTGCAAACTTAGATACCTATCGCTACATTTTTTTTCTCATACTATGAACAAACAATTTAATTATAATAATTTATCTTAGTTTTAGATATTTTTAAGGTAGGGCATTGTGGTTTCAAGGTAGGGCATTGCCCCACAATGCCCCCCCCTAGCTACGGCCATGGTATGTACTGTCGGTCTGTGACACTGATAACGGTTGGACGTGCGCCTGAGATTCTGTGTGTAATAGTGAGCCAGTGATATCCTGTACCTGTAGGACAAGAATCCTACACTGGCCTAGTGATAGGTATATTTTTATCGACGGAGGAAACCTGCTTTTTTGATGAGTATCAAAATTTTACGCAATAAAAACTGAATTGTCTATATTGCTCTCTTATTCTGGTCCTCAAACCATCACACAAATTATTACCAACGAATAATTTATGTCCCGGTTTCATAACATAACAAATAGTTTCTACATTTTTATCATGCTAAAATACATCGTAAACTTTGTCTTAATTAGATGAACAGATAGCTCAAATTATATGAATAAACCTAAGTCCTAAAAGTATAATTATCTACTCAAATTAGCGTAGTAAAACTTGCAAGTTGGTAATAAATTTTACTTGGTTATTATTAATGGAATAAAATTAAAAGTGAATTAGTCCATTTTAGTAATTAATTTAAAGTGCTTACTTTATTACATTCCAAGATGTAATAATAAGAAAATAAATAAGTGTATCTTGTGATTGTGTTATGAAATGACTTGTTATATGTTTTTATTAATGATGAATTTTTAATATTATTGGCTAAATTATTGTATTTTTAAGGTACTTTATTAGTTGTAATATTTTTGTTGTTTTTTTCGCACACAGTTATACTGTTTTTTGAAATAAACGAATGAATGAAATGAATGAACCCAGTATTATTTATTAATTTGTATTTTACCAGCTTTTGCACTTGACTTCGTCCGGGTCGACTTCAGACATCATCCCATGGGTTCTATCGATCGGGATATACATTTGCCTGCTCCGATACAAAAAATCAAGACATTCTGATTCTCTGTAGCGTTGTAAAGGACAAACAAACTCATATTTTTCAGTTGCAGCAACTGTAGGTTATCATTTTCAAAACTCTTTTACGTCGATAGCTATTAGTTTGTAGTACCTGCAATAATCAGCTGTGACAGTCAGGCACCAGAGTTTGATTATAAGGGTTCAGTTTTTTTCACACAAAATAAACTCAAAACAAGACATTCTACACTCAGGTATCATTTATATAGGTATATTTATACACATTTCCACATCAAATCTGGGGTCCGAGACGGCGTCACAACTGGGTTTCCCTGAGCTTTAGATCACCTTCTCTCTCCATTTTCCAGTTTGAAATATCTCTACGACTTAGCCTGTGTTACAATGAGAACAAATAATGTTTACTATTTATTTCACCGGTGATATTGTAAAAGGACGCTCCAAATCCGCCACTCCATAAACCATCACGCCAGTACTTAACAGCATCCAGTAGCGATGAAGGCATCGACCTCAGGCAGTTCACACATAAATCTTGTTCACAGCATCGCTCGGCGAGCCCGGTGTTCGTTTACAAATTACACCGCGTTGCGTTGCGTTGCGTTGCCCGGCCGAGAGGGGCCGTTATTATAACTAATTGGCGACAATCAACCGAGCTGCTTTGTAAGCAGAATGTGCCCAGGCGCATCGGTTTTGTTAACGTTGAGCTTTGTCATTGAGTTGGACGTTATCTATCCTGAATAGATTATCTCCTAATAAATATCATACACTGATTCAACCACCTTATCGATACGCTCATTTTAAAAGCTGAAATGTGTATTAATAAATTATTTCTGGTAATAGCATCAAAAATATCTTTCTATGTATCTACGTATAGCTAAGTACGTATCTTAATACGACTGTATGTTTTTTGTGTGTGTATGTTACACGATAACTCCATCCGTAGGCAATCCCCGTCGCTCGATCTCCCCAACATTAGGATATTCGATACGCCGGTACCGTGGCGGGATCGAGTCAAATATCTAGGCGTTACGCTGGATAAGGGACTCACTTTCCGCCACCACGTCAAAGCCGTGCGACGGCACGCGTCTTTCGTACTGGGTCGCCTCCACTCGCTTCTCAATGCTCGCAGCAAGATGTCCCTTCGTAACAAGGTGACACTCTATAAGACGTGCATCCGTCCCATCATGACGTACGCTAGCGTGGTTTTCGCCCACGCAGCTCCCTCTCATATTCACCGACTTCAGACCGTACAGAACCGCTTCATGCGCAAAGCCACGGGCGCCCCGTGGTTTGTGCGGAACCTTGATCTCCACAAGGATCTAGAGCTGCCGACCTTAGCTCATTACATGAAGGACGTCTCTGTACGGTTCTTCGCGTCCGCTCCGAACCATCCCAATCCGTTTGCACGTAAAGCGTCGTCTTACGTGCCGATTCCCGGCCGTAAGAGGCGCCCCCGGGACGTCCTCAACGACCCCGATGATCCGATCACCTTGGCTCTTCAAGCACTATCGATCCGTCCTCAAACCGACACTTTGCAAATACACCGTCTCCGCCGGCGGAGACGGCAAAGACACACCTTCCCCACGACGAGCAATAATCCTGGCGCTTACCGCAGATATCGGCACATTCCGGGCCGATTTTCACCGATCTCTTGACCACAAAGCAACGCCCTAAGCCGAGGACGAGCCCGAGCGGGCGCCCTTAGGCCTGTTGCTATTAATAATAATACCGGTTGAGCGCCTTCCGCGCTCGCCATTGTTCGGGTGAAGCTGTAGAGGTCGCAGGACCAACAGCATCAAGTCCATTCGAAAAAAAAAAAAAAAAAAACGATAACTCCATCAATTATTAATTTTGATGATTCTTTCTTTTTTTGGTAGAGCATACTTCAGAGGTGGTCCCATATAAATTTTAAACTAATTCAGCGCTTTTTGAGAAAATCAACAAAAACAAAATATGAGAATTATACCTCTAAGGTTGAACATTTCATGCTGAAGTATGTTTCTAGTTCTTTTTGAACGCGTTAATTATTCTATGTCATATTCACATTTCATTAACATTTCCTTCAAGACAATGAAATGAATAAGGGTAAATATAACATGGTAAACACAGCTACATATCAAACTATATCATTACAGTATACTAAGCAGGTATGTGCGTGCAAAAGTGCATAAATATTATTACAAAATACAATCATTTCCTGCGGAACAGGAAAGCGCAAAATTGCGATTATTTGAGTTTATTTCGTTTACCGTCATGAAGGGTCGGATCCATCAAAAGCAATGGGGTACGCAAGTGCGCCACAGGTCACATAAGCGTAGCAGTCTAAGCAAAATGACTTCGGAACCCTAATACAATTAATGATTATAGATTATCTCTCCTAAACCATGTTGCTATGAAAACAGTTGCTGGGGGATTCAGATAGATTCTTTCACGGCTGAGATAGACTCAATAATCAGTCGATTACAAGATAAGTCTAATTACAAAATTATATACAGGAGTTAACAAATTGTGAGTTATTGTGATGTCGCGTCAATTTTGAGTAAAGTTTATATTTAAAAAAAAAACAGAAACAGAAAAATATTTATTTAACTAAAACACACACAACACAATACAAAAATACAATTAATACATATTATTAGTGTTAAAACGATTTAGTCTATTACGAAATAAGTAAAATTTTAAAATGTTCTATATCGACATTTATTAAGTATTTGAGATAGATAGTCTAGTTGATTTTATGGAAATAACCGTCATATTTTTCCTAAACAGCTTAAACTCTAATTTTTTTTTAAATCAGCGCTACCTGAGAGCTAATGTTCCTTTAATTTAAACAAACACCCCAAACGTTCATAACTCATTCATTCTTGTTTCATTCTATCGTGGATAAAAACCCACATAATTTAAAGCAACTCACTATGTAATTGGCTAGAAGAAAGTAGATGTCAATCAGACCATGATGTTCACAGATAGCTGACCTTTTACTAAGAACTTTTTATTGAGCGAGTGTGTGAGCATTCAGTGAAGTAAAACAAAAGAACTTACGCTATGTCGGCCGTTCCACGACCCTCGGTTCGCACGGCCCGCGCGGAAACGACATGTTTACTTACGCGGCAAAAACGTTGCATTCGCACACTAGGGGAACACGAAACACACAAGAGAATTTACATTACCGTGAAAAGAAATTGCCTTACCTTTGCCTTGCCTTTATATCTCCTTGATCCTCTAGTCTTCTAGCTGGAAGTTGCCCTTTCGTCATCTTGCTTTCTTTCATCTTTCACCCATCGCGTGTTCCAGCTTGACGTCACTCTTTCGTCATGGGAAGATACCCTTTCGTCATCTTCCATTAAGACCCCATCGCGTGTTCCAGTATGACGTCACTGTTTAATCATGGGAAGATACCCTTTCGTCATCTTCCAGCCCCCATCGTGTTTTAGCTGGAAGTTATCCTTACGCAACCTCGACCCTGTTGCGTATTTCAGCTGGAATTTGATCTTTCATCATATTGATATCCCATTCATCTTCTATATTGTAGTTACAATTCGTCATTTTGTATTGATCTCCCAAATGCAAGATATCCTTTCCCCGTCTTGGCTTGATATAGCTCACCATGTATTCTACCTGGAAGATCCAAAGTTACGTCATCTATAATAATTCGTAAGAAAAGTAATCATCCTTGTCAGTTGAAAAAGTTTACTACTGAACGTAAGTCCGCTCAAAAAGCTATTCTTTAATTATTTCTAATACTCGTAGATTTGGAGAATTTAAAACAAACTGTCCATTAACAGTTACGGTGCTTGGCCACTTCGGAAGTTTCTAGCGGTATTTTATATCCAACAATTGACAGGTCGAACGAGATCACCGACATAGCTCGACGAGTCAGTGAGGTAAGATAGCAATGGGCACGCCACATCGCTCGAAGAATGGATAACCGATGGGAAGAGTTCTCGAGTGGCGACCACGTATTGGGAAACGCGCAAAGGTCGCGGAGAGTCGCTAGATGCAAGTGGCTCGGGACCGTATATTATGGCGTACTCTTATGATTTGCAAGATACAGCAATGACGACAGGACATAATAGTAAGTTTGAATGGAAACTTACCTTCATTTTTGCATTTAAAAAATCTTGAAATATGGCTCGTAACATATCTAATTATCTACCTATAGTGCAGTGATATATCATCGTAATTATGAGTTTCCCACTTTGATTATTTTTCCATGTGTGTCAAGGTAATTACTACACGGCTTTATATCACTATGTACTTACCATGTATGTCTATTCAAGGCAAGAGGAAATAGGCTACTTTTAAACAAGGTTGCACTTTTCTTGGAAGATTGTAGTTAAATTCAAACTTTAGTCTGGTCACAAGCTCTCTTACAAAGAAAACATTTGATATTTTTCTAGTGAAAAAAAAAAGTAAGTGGAATTATGCGTATATTGTCCAAACAGGACGTAGGTATGTGCTTACACACACAGGTTTTGCTCTACGCTTCGTCTCTGTATGCCTGTTAGTGTAAGGATGCGCAGGCGCAAACAATGTCACTCGATCAACTCTTCATGCGGGCGACGAGCTGCAACCTACACTGTTATATTTAACGCGCCTTTTAACTTTTTAGACGTCGAATATTTTTCTTTAAATTACGTAGTACGAAAACAAAATTTTCCGAACCTAATTTTACTTGACTAAAAAACTAGTGTCAACTATTCAGAAGTTTGATTTTGAATTCTAGTTTCTTCACTTTCATTTCATTATGATTTGAAATAACTTTTTTTCGTAACCAAATCATAATCATAATTCGTTAAATTAACCTGTAAAATAATTTATTAAATTTGAACATCACTGTTTATCAAATTGTAAAGTTACAGGAAAATAATGAAATACTCGTAGTTTCAGGCATGGATAATGCAATAGATACGAGTATGGTTAATTTTTCCAACGTAACTATGGAAATGGTTTTTTTCCACCATTACTATTACAATTACTCGTAAACTATAATTTATTTTATACGTATGCGAGTGTGTATTCAGAACTGTAACCTTTTTAACCGACTTCAAAAAAAGGAGGAGGTTCTAAGTTCGACGCCTATGTATTTTTATGTATGTATGACCACCGATATCTCCATCAATGGTAGACTGATTTAGAAAATTATTTTTATTTCAAATACATACTCTGAAGTTAGTCCCATTGTCACTAAATATAATCTGATGAGATCTGATTCCTCATACGGCACGTAGTGTAAGCTGGTCCTAACAGTCGTATCGATTATTGTAAACTTTGTGATTGTATGGAAGTCGGATGACAATACAATAATTTGTCACCATCGAACTGATCTGACCTTAGAGTCTGGAGGTGGATAGAGGATGCGTATGCGTATTGGGCGTCAACCTCGAAACTAAATGTTAAGAATTATTTTAAACTTTTTAAGTCGGAAGTCGGTTTTTTTTTTTAAATTCAAAAAAAGGAAACAAGTTCTCAATTCAACTTCATGTTTTTTTTAAATGTTTACGATTGACGAAGGATATAAATGGCTGAACGGAATATGTTCTGGAGTACACATCGTATATAACACTAGATATATAACATATGTCAACAAATTTTGTTACGAGTATGTAATTTTTAGCCCGAAATAATAAGTTCAATTGGGATAAATTCTTCTAACCGACCAAAAGCGACTAAATAAATAAAACTAGTTTTACCATAATCTAAAGAGCATATGTTCAATATAAAGCGGCTTGTTTGTATTGAAAGTGTAAACTTCACGGTTGGAACTCCACATTATGCTGATACTATATCAAATACAAAACTATCAAAATTTAACATTTAACGCTTATTAATCTGGTGTTAGAAAAACCTTAATAAACAAGCTGTTTCAGATTTTAAATTCTAAATTTATTCTCTTCACTTACAATTAAAAATCGTGTAAAGCTAGCACTAACACAGCATTTAATTCGTCAACTGATGTAAAACATGGGGGAAAAAACTAAAACTATGCTTTATGTCTTTGAAATAAAGCTGTCAGAGTTAGTCTACCTAACTTCCATTAGCAATACTAGACCATAATTCAGAAGAGTAAAAGTTTAAATTTAGTTACAGCGGACGGTCACAGACCAGTTCACAGAATACAACAGATCGACGGCACATTGAAATGTTGGATTCACACTTTAACAAAATTGAGTCGGGCAAAGAGGCACGTTTTTTATGTGGCAAGCCTTTCTACCTGGCCGGGAGTAGGTTCGTACCTGCTTCACGAGACGCACTACCCGGAACACTATTAAATAACGCCACGAGGCATAAAAACAAGATGAAATAAAATAACGTTGAACCGACTTTGATGGACAGGGAACGTAATTTGCTTTCGGGATAGTCATTTGTGGAATGTTATATTGTGAGGTCGTAGAAACGAGATATACAATTTCAATAGTTATTATTGGATATTTGTTGCTTTTGCAGATAAGGTGCCAGCTTTTACCAGCGACGTCGCCCGCGTGGACTTCGGGAAATATCCCACGGGAACTAAAAAGTAGCCATAAAGGAAAAGTTGCATAAGTGCTTCCCGTATTCCTCTACCCTCCCCTTCAACTATTACTATACACAAATTAAGTCATTTTGACCTTCGGTTACGAAAGGAAGGAAGGACATGCGGTAAAAAAAAGAACTAAACATGGAAGGTAAATGCTTTCAAAAAGAACTTTAGAACTTCTCTCTTAGAACTCTAAAAAACCCTAAAAGTTTACTTTTACTGACGCAAATTTAAGATTTTTATAGTTTTCTTATTGATACCGTTGTCAGAACTGGACCAAATTGAAATGGGACCACACGGGAAGCACCACCTTTCAAATAAAAAAAGAATCATCCAAATCGGTTCACCCAGTCAAGAGTTCTGAGGTATAAAACATAATATTTAAAAAAATATATACCCGTCTAATTGATAACCTCCTCCTTTTTTGAAGTCGGTTAAAAGAACTCACTTTCACATTTTTAAAATTAAAAAAGTATGGATTATTATGTTTTATCGGATTTGACACATCATTGACTGTGGCTTCGAATGTCTGATATCTGTTCAGTTTGATTTTGTCTCCAAATTTCATTTCATTTCGAATAAGGAAAAAGGAAAATAAGGAAATACAATAATTAAAGATTAATACATAATCGTCACAAAATGGATTGAATATAGAAATTATTGTAATACGTATGTCTAATATGTTCAAAAACCGAATAGCATTTTCAAAATCGTTCAAAAAGTTCATGTGCGGTCCTTGCCTTCATTTTGCTTATGCAAGATGCTACAATCAAATGTTATAATATCAGTATGGATTAAAGAAATAATAAATAATTCTATTTACTGTCATTTATTAATTTTGTCCATCGCATACAATATACATTGACGTCAGCCTCCATCAAGGAGCAGCTATGTTGGTAAGATCACGTGGCCACGTTCAAGGTTAAATTGTTTTGTAGCTGTCCCTCTCCGAGCCTTATCCTACCCGAAGGCGTACGGTGAGACAGCATACAAAACGCGAAGTTATCCACCCGTTATTTGGATGTTTCGTAGTCCCGGGATCATTTGAAGGATACAGTATATTATGTAACCATTTTTTTTAATACAGTATACTAATGAAATTTCAGATGTCGGTGGTTTTTCCAAATTGTTCTAAATTGATTCATACTCTTGTAAATCAGGTTCAAACTTGGGGCTTTTTATTACCGAAAAATACAATACTTTGACGCCCTGTAACTCTGGAAGTATATATTTAAACGAAAATCTGACTCACCACCGACACAGATATTTGTTTCTAGATTGTGTCTTGAAAATTTCATAGATTTTCATAGCTTAATACTCAAAATATGACTGGACTACGTTTGTATGGGCGCTTTGACAACAGCATACCCTCTTAACGCAACCGTATAGATAAAGTAAATATGTAGTAGTTTGTCAGTTTCCAAAGGTACAACAAAGCACAACCACTTTATCACAGAAAGTGAATGCGTAACACACGTCTTATTACTTATAGGCAGTAAAATTCATGCTGTATTCGTGCACAATGCAGTTACATAACCTGCTCTGGCGCAGCTCGCCGCCCGCCGACCGATATACTGCCTGCCGCCTTGTTTGAAGACAAAGCAACTGTGATTTTTCCAACACGTGATATACATGTTATATACATATAGTTTAGCCAACTGAGACTTTTTACCCGACTGCGCCAGAAGGAGGGTTATGGTTTTCGAGAGTATGTGACTATTTATGTATTAATAATTGTTTAGCACGCTCTGCGGCCTGATTGCCTCTATGGATTTTAGCTTGAGAGGTGTCGTTAGATTCGTATTTACTGTGAGAGTGATACTGGGTATATCAAAAGTTTAAAAAATTACGCAGACGGGTTTTTTAAATATTACTTCTCATTCACTTGTTACGTTGTATAAATTCATTTCGATCCATGTTACCCATAGTTTCATGGTACCCATAGTTACATGACCCATATTAATAGGATAACAAGGTCTGGAATTAACTACAAAACCATAAAATGATTATTTAATAACAGATTTTTTATTCACAGACTATTTCGTGAATCTTTAAAATATAGTCTACTCGAGTCTAGTCGATTGTACCATATGTACTGTAACGTCACAATTACAATTCCTTTATTTTCTAGAATGTACGCTTTAGACATCAAATCCCTTGGTGGTGACGAAAAAAGAAGTTTGCTTTTATAAAAGTATTGGTAAATTATTGTCCAGTAACTGATCAAACCTGAAAAATAAATTATAATTGCAGTCAACCCCAAAAAGGATGTACTCGTATACATACTCGTAATATGAATATTATGCAACCGTATTCAAGTTATGCGTAAGTAGTATTGCCCGTCTGGAAATGTTTTATAACCTTTTACCCAATGAGATAAGTGTACAAAGTACAGTACAAGTAAGTAAAGTACAAGAACTAGATCATTTTCCTAAATATTTAAAAATTGACACAAAATATTCGAAGGTGAGATGAATTTAATTTTAGCACACATTCACCCTTTCTAATTAGGATAAATAATAAAATAAATATATGAAAAAATACTGCAATCTTCTTCAAGAATTAACCTATATAACGTTGAAACTCGCATCAAAATCGATCAAGTAGTTTCTACGTTTCCCCCGAACGAAGCTTACCAAGTGACGTGGCGGCGGCTGGAACTCTGATTTTTTTTAGGGATGTGTGCCAATTCCGATGGTCGTCCATATGTCACAGCTCATGACTGTATCTGTTGAATTGTAATGAGTAGCCTAAATGTGTATCACTACGGCCGCTATAACCAATAATACATTATAGAGATTACTATTTATCTATTAAGGCATATCTTCTCGTCCAAAATACCTCAGTGTCTAAAGACAAAAGTCTTTAATCACTGCGTGTTGCCAGTGATGACATACGGAACCGAAAAGTGGTCCTTTACTGTGGGCCTAATAAACAAGCTCAAAGTGACTCAGCGAGCAATAGAATGAGCTATGCTCGGAACTTCTCTGTCATAAAATCCGGAATGAGAAAATCCGTAGACGAACTGGGTCACCGACATAGCTCGACGAGTCAGTGAGCTGAAGTGACAATAGGTAGGCCACATCGCTCAAAGAACCAATAACGTGGTGAGTAAAGGTTCTCGAGTGGCGACCACGTACCGGTAAGCGTCTACCGGGCCGTCCCCCTACTAGATGGACCGTCGACCTGGTTAGAGTCGCGGCTAGTCGCTGGATGCAAGTGGCTCGGGACCGGTCGATGTGGCGTACCATGAGGGAGGCATATGTCCAGCAGTGGACGTTTCCCGGCTGATGATGATGACAAAGGTTACGTTAAAAAAATTAGTTAACAAAATTGAATACTAAATTAACTGTTGTCCTTTAGTTCCATTTTCACAATTGAACGGCTGAACCGATTTTGTTAGAGGCACAAACTTAACCTATGGAACAGAAATGACTTTTATCCCAAACATAGTAGGTAGAATATCTGAAATGAACATATACGGGTCGCGGGCATAAACTAAAATGTATATAAAGATAAATAAATGTATGATAATTTATTATGGCAGGATAACCTCGCTACCAAAACAGCTCTGGTGACCATGATTGATCGCTTTCTCTAGAAAATTCGATCGGCTTCTAGAAGCATTCTCGATTTACCTGTAGCTCCCGGGGATAGAGGAAAATAATATGAAACTCAGGTCAGGGTTTTACCCAAAGCGACTGACTAACAATGCAAAATAAATCAAATTGCATTTGAGGTAAACAGTGAAAATTAGTCATGTTATTATTTAATAGCTGGCAACACCTAGGGATAGACGATAGCGGTTGGTTAAACATAGGTGTTAATCTGTTTATGCATGGGTAAAGATAGTTCTAAGTTTAGTATAGGACTTGTAACAGACACAAAAAACAGGACTGTAGGATTTTTGTGTGTCCGTAGGATCTGAGACCCGGCAGTGGGCACATAATCTGGAATGTAATTATAGTTTAAGTTACTATTCTTTATACGGTCTGCGTATACATTAAATTGATAATCTAACTAACTCTAAATGATTTTTAAGAGCAACCAAGGGCGTGTCGGTCCACACGCAGATTAGGGTTCCGTAGTTGCGCCCGTCACAATAAAATAAGTTTATGGTTTTTTCTTTTAAATAACTTTACATGGTTATTAAACTTGTACTAACTACTGGTTTTGTAAATAATTTTAAATGAAGTTTGTACGAAATTTTCATTTTGACATCTCCAGGTATATTTTATAATTTGGTCGACTATTACTCGTTAAATTGTAAAGCTAACTTTGTCGTGATAGTTTTCCTTTTAAATTCAGTACATATACTACTGCTGTGAATTTTGTCACATTTTTAAAAGCAACAGTTTAGCTGATAGAGAGGGGGTGGGGGGTGTGTACGCCAGACTCCTGACAAAAATTATCCCTTTAAAAGCTTAATATTTTGCATACGGATTCTGGATCGAAAAGTAATGTTCCTAGCTAGACCCTCAAAAGGAATTTTTTTTTTTTTAACGATACCCCACGCAATGGAGTAGACGGGAAAAAATATTTCATCCCCACGTTACGTGTATGGGGAACTACCCTAAAAACAAATATTTTTAACGATTTTATTCTACCACTTTGTCGTCGTGATTAATATGTATCATCATCACCAGCCTATACATATATGTCCCCACTGGAGGGGCTCAGGCCAACTCTCCTACAGAGAGTGTATGAGCCATAGTCCACCACGCGGGCCCAGTGCAGATCGGCGGACTTCACATGCCTGTTCAAGACATGCAGGTTTCCTCACGATGTTTTCCTTCACCGTTAAGCAATCGGATAATGTACTTGAATTGAAAAACAACTCATAGGTACACGGCTGGATTCGAACCCGGTACCCTCAGATTGAGAGTCCGCGCCTTATCCATGTCCATACATACATACATATGTATACACGTACCAAATTACAGCTTTTTAGTAGTAACAGTCTCTGAGCTAAGTCGCGAACGGACAGACAGACGGACAGAGCGAAACTATTCCTTGTTTGACTACGGAACCCTAAAAACGAAGATACAAACAACGCCGCCCATTCTATTTAAAACTAACATACAATACAAATCTCAACTTTTTTATCTATTTCGTATCTTAGAACTGTGTTTCTCCAATAAGCCACCATGTTGGCTTGTATATGACTTCCTATAGCTTATATGACCTTGCTTCAAATGTTAACGCGAAAAAGAAGTTTAAGAGATTTGATCGAACTCATCACCATTTATACGTTCATGTTAAAAATATACAACTGACCTGAACTGATCTAAAAACTTATATAAAAGATTACCTAACAGATCTCATGTGGATGGGATATTAAGTCTAGTTTATAGAAGCAGAACGAACTGAACCAAATAATTATTATTAAGAATGTTTTGTGTGTTTCAATTAATTCTTCGAATTTTCACAATTTTGAACCCAAAAAATTGAAAATAAGAAAGTAGACATAAAAATGTACCTACGTTACAGCAATCAGATAAGCATAATCTAAGAGATAAAAAGTTGTCTGATTTTTTTTCATGAAGAATATTTCTATTTGGCGAACAAGAAACCATAAACCTAAACGACTTCTAACTTACCACAAAGAAATTTTTTTAATCTAAAGGAATGAGTCATACAGTCGAACAAAAGGTTAAACCGACTTAGGTCGAAACCTCGACTCAGTGATAAGCGCATTCCGTCGGAGTCAGCCAAACTTCGTGCGGCAACCCGTTCTCAAGCAATATCCCACCAACGTTTAATGCCAAGCATTAAAATTTAATGCGTCGCTTCTGAGGTCAGATAATGCACATCACACAGGCACTTAAAACATTTTTAGAGATCGGATATTTGGCGGGACGGTGAGACGGTCGTGAAAGGACGCCGACGCCGTTAGAGAATTTGAAATAAACGTTAGAGGTCAAATATCCTTCAAGAACAAGAAATTAACAGCGTAATGCAAATATGACAGGTGGCGGATGTGTATTGTGTGCATATTAGCGGGGAGGCAGGCAGGCGGTGCGGTGGGGGGAAGGTTGTCGGCCCCGGCCTGTGACGTCACCGCACTGACCACTCAGGACCGCCCGCCACAATGGCCTTTCTCAGAAGGAGCAGATGCGCCGCGCTCCCACCCCTCCGCGACCCCCACACCCCGCGTGCACTCACCCCACACGCAACTGCCAAATGAGCCCCCAAAACCGCATGTTGCCCTAAGGTAAGATTCTTAAAAGTGACGTTAAATCACCACGATTTAATTGTCCAAAAACATTATATACATATAAAAAGTAACACAAAAAAACTCACTGCGAACAAATATCTACAGCGAGTCGTAGTGTATCTAACTAAACGACATATTTGTGTGTCGCGGGGCGGGTACGCTGTATGGGTACAGGTAATGACGGTAGACGCGAGGCGAGGTTACCTCTGCGCTAGAGCGCGTACCTGCGCGCGCAACAACGTATCATTACGCGCCGGTAATGATACCCGGCCATAATCACCGGCTCCGCTGGGACCGCCGCCGGCGACGACCGACGAACCACGCAACTTCCATGGATGAGTGTGGATCTAGTCATGATGTGCAAAAACATGCACTAAACCTCCACTCATCGAAAGAAATTGACTTTTCCGCGCGGCGAGTTGCTGGACGCCGCGCCGCAGCCGCTGGATCCCCGCGAGGCACTGCACGCACTAATCGTTCGTTAGCGATGTCACGTTGTTCACCGAACCGAGCGGCAACGAGCACGTTGCCGTGTTTTTTAAACAAGCTGAGTGGCAGCGCCGCGCCCGCGGCCCGGCCGCCGGGGCGTGCGCGCACTCCGGCCGCTCACTACGAAATAAACGGTCGAGATTTGAAATCTGGAAATCTAGACGCGGAGCGAGCGGCGCGCGAGGGGCGGAGGCGCCGCGGCCCGCCAATCGCAACCGAGCGCGCGCAAACCGTGACGTGGAGGGGCGAAGCGCCGCGCCGTGCTGCGCCCGCGCCGCCGCGCTGCCCGATATTATCTTTTCTATAAGAACGTTATTTTCTTTCTTTCCTGCTCGCCCGGCCGTTCGTTCAACCGACAACGGAAGTGAAACGAACGCGCGCGTAAACTGCAAGACCTATGGTACCACGATACTGTGTACGTTGGTGCGCGATTTGCATACGCCCATAAACAAAACAGTAATTATCATCATGGTTTTATATCAGAGAAGAATATACGTACAAAAATCGCATACGAAATAACGGGACGCTCAGCAATTAACGTACTCGACACGATTTGCAACAATGATCAATTAACATTCATTCTTCGTTAGAATCCATTTCTAAGAACCCTTTGAGACCATTCAATCTGGTCCGTTCACATCGCGTCGCTTGCCAGTAGTGTGTACTGCCAGGGGAAAAGATCTTATTACCGTCACATACAGTTTAGTTTCGTTCACAATGGCGAACGATTGCAACATGGAATCGGTGGAAATATTTGATTTCATGCCGCGCGATGGATCGTGATTCATCAATGAAGAAACAATCAGGTGTTGACACTTTGTAAAACACCGATCGATTAACTAACCTTTTGATTTGTAGTCACAAAAGCACGTTCCCAGAAATATGGTGGATGGACGACGCACTCAGGCTCGATTGTGGTAGATTCAGTTAGATTAAACAAACATTTCTAAAGTATTTTGAGGACAAGCTAATTTTTGTGAATAATCTATATAGAAATATTATCTATCAGCTATACGAGTACTATATTATAAACGAAATTGCAATTCTAACGTTTTTAACATCCTCCTTGGCCTAATGATCCGGGTTCGGTTCCCAGTGAGAGTACCGATCGATACTCATTTTGTTTAGTGGCGGGTATTTTCTATGTCCGCCTGGCCAGCTACCACCACGTTACC
Source organism: Carcina quercana (assembly GCA_910589575.2). Classification (NCBI taxonomy): domain Eukaryota; kingdom Metazoa; phylum Arthropoda; class Insecta; order Lepidoptera; family Depressariidae; genus Carcina; species Carcina quercana. The sequence continues at coordinate 5,619,164 of OU342429.1, forward strand.
TAAGTCTGCCGCCAAACAGAGTTAATGACACTGTTATGTTACGGTATGAAAGGTACACCTTTAAGGGAAGTTTCCACGTATAGATCCTTTAAAGTTATACTCAAATATTCCTTCCAAGGATCCTTCCAGACGGTACGAGAGTTTAAACAGGGAACTCAAATGTAATTAATTATAATAATTTAATTTAATGTTAACATTTATTATTAATCAATTAGTTGTAAGCCTATTAATATTAGTATTCAAGTATTTAATTAATTAATTTTATACACAATAATAATTATTTGATGGGATCACCCGTGGGTGTATTGAAAGGCGACGACGACAGGACAAATCGGTCGTCAACATCATCTACTTATTACTGCGATCACGGACCCACTGTCTGTCAACCGACTTCAAAAAGGAGGAGGTTCTCAATTCGACTGCATTTTACTGTATGTATGTTACGCGATAACTCCGCCAATTATGAATCGATTTTGATGATTATTTTTTGTTTGGTAGAGCATACTTAAGAGGTGGTCCCATATAAATGTTATAGAAATTGATTTAGCGTTTGTTGACAAAACATCAAAAACCAAATATACCCAGATGTACAGATAATTCTACCTCTAGGGGTAAATATTTTAGGGGATGAATGCTGTAGACTTTTCCGTCCATCTGGCTAGCTACCAACATAATAAGTTTTAGGACAATCTATAAAATATATATTCGTATAGTCGTCAAAACCTATCTTCAATTTCGGCATTACAGTGCAGCAAAGCTATATGTACTCGTATATCCTACTAATATTATAAGTGTGAAAGTTTGGATGTTTGTGACGCTTTCACGGAAAAACTACTAAATGGATTTGAATGAAACTTTACAATAATATAGCTTATACATCAGAATAACATATACGTTATAATTTATAAAGACATATTGTGTAAATTGTACAAAATCACACTTATAATATTAGTGGGATTACATGGGCAATTTGGGCATAACAAAAACGCGTTGCCTGCCTATATGTAATTCGTATATACAAACTTTCGCGTTTATAATATTAGTGTGAAGACTCTTTGAATGTACTACGTCAGATATTGAAATTTCTTTTGTTTCTTTAAACTATTAGCCTTCGTAACAGAATAAACACTATTTTGTACCTTATGCTGGAAATGGAGATAGATGCCTTCTATGCCTATCGAACAAGTAGAATAAATCCTGAAGTACACGCGGACAAAGTCGCGGGTGTAAGCTAGTTGCATATATATGAACTTAGATTATGAAATATTGTTCTGTATTTATGCCGAATAAACTATTTCTATTCTTCTTTGGAGTCTGTAAAAAATTTGAGAAACATTGAAACCAATGTTGTGAAACCAAAGTTTTATCAAAAAGCATTTATTAACTAGGCACATAAACAGCGCAGCGGTTTGATTCAGTTCAGCAAGTATCAAGATCAAGGGTCACTATTTGCCATGATGATGGAGCACCCCAGGTCAGTGAGCTGCATCACTTCGGCGCCACCTTCCAGCAGACGATGCGAGCAGAGAGCCACCTTCTCGCTGATGGCACACTTCTGTTTGTTGGTGAGGTGACCAGCGTTCACCACGGTCGCACTCAGCTGCTCCAGGAGTTGTGATGCCGAGTAGGCGTCCATTAAGAACCTGGCGTAGAAAAAGACTTTTATCATAGACCTGACAAGCAAGTTTTTTAACTCACGACATTCATAGATCACCGTGAAAAAAAGGGTATTTTTTAAATCATCGCTAGTCTTCACAGCAAGGTGT